>BMAV01003409.1:165646-183352 GCA_019973955.1 Trichonephila inaurata madagascariensis
AAAAAAAAGAACCTTTAGAAGGCAGAGGAATGAAGTATTTGTCTTCCAAATACATCGGAATCTAAATAATTAAAATGCATTTAAAAATGTAAAAATATTTTTTTTCCTCGTAAAAGCTTCTGTATTTTTAAATAAATTTATTTGATTTTTTGGGGTCATTACCCTATGATTAAGACATTGATTGATCTCTGTAAACTTAAATAAATAACTTCTCTCCATCGCTCCTTGCTCGAAAGAATATTTTTAGTTTTTCTAAAATACATTTTCTGCAAGTGAACAAGTGATTGCAACTAATAAACCAGCGACACTTTTAAACGCACTTCCCACCTTCTCTTACGAGGTTCACTTCTATCTATATATAAACTCATACGTTCGAAAAAGCTATAAAAAAAGATCGAAGCAATTTTGTTGGTTATTCTAAAGTAGATACGGCAAATACTATGTGATACCATTAATTCCCATGACTCCAAGTAGTTGTCTCGAATAGCCGTGAGGTGACGCTGTGGGACGAATCCTCTGGAGACTCAAGTTCGGTCATTTCGGCGCGCTTTTAAAGATCGCAGTTTAGCGGCAGCACTTTACTATCCCTACGATTCGAAAACAACTCGGATTGAAATTTTCTAGGGGATCGTCACCTCAGTGAGGTATATTTTACAAGGCTGAGGTCCCATTGCGGAAAATCGGTAAGCGAAATTTGGATACGATCCCTAGGAGTTATCTGTTATGATTTATATATATGCTCAACATAAATTATTGTTATATATATTATTATAAATGTACCATTTATAACATATTTATATTTTATCACTCGGAATTCACTAGAAAAAAAAAGTAGCAGTAAATCTTTTAGAATTCACAACAAATTTCCACTTTTGTGGGATATCGTTACAAATTTCTTATTCAAATAAAATTTATGCCATTCCAAAATATCTCAGTTTCTCTCACTGTTTAAATGTAACTTCACAAATTTACTATTATGTATTCACAATAAAACATGATTAATTTACTATATAATGTTTTTATAAAAAATATATATATTTAGTGTAAATATACTTTACACATGATATAATTTTGTGACATTTCGACAGATATAGCAGAAATAAAACGTTAAAATAAGTTTTTATAATTTTAATGAACGTTTCATCATTGCATATTATTAAAATAATCCGTATTAGTTTTTATAATACACGAACATTTAAATAAAATCTCCTCTTAATCTTGAACACAGTTTATCACAAATGGCTTCTTTTTAATCTATAATTCTTATACTTGTGTGATGTTAAATTAAATTATGTGTATTTAACTACTATAAATAGTAAAGTTCTTTTTGTTCTGTTTTAATATATTGCTTGTACTCAGCGTTAATACTCATACAATGTCTTTTAATTACATTATTTTCTAAGGAAGAATTCAAAAATAATTTTATCTGTACATGTCATACTATAATAGGTTTGAAATAGAATAAACTTCTCAAATGTTCATAAATGTTGATTTTTTTTATTTGAGGAAATGAGTCAATATCCCGAAGAAGAGTACATTCTTCGTTCTGCGTTCGAAAAAAAAAATTAACTCAGCTTTTAATATTGAATTTTTGTACGTAGACTGCTAGAGTGTTTTTAAAAAAATCTCCGCACAAATAATAAAATTTAAAAGATATATCCTTAAATTTTTAATTCATGTAAAAGAAAGAAAGATTTCCCCCCATTTATATATTGGATAAATACTTATTGGAATTACAAATATATTACATAGAATCGAGGAAATCTTTATATACGGTGTACAAATAATGTTCTAGCTTGAATTTTGTATAATTGGCTAGGAAGAAAAACATTCATTTACTAGGTTTCTAAAGTAGCAGCAAATGCAATGCCGACATTAGAAAAATAGATATCAGGAGTTTTTTTGATGAATACTCTGCTGTGTGCTTGAGTTTTGGTACCATTGAAAACCTGCTGAGTACAAATATTGATGGACATTAAATCATTTGAGGCTCAAATTTCTCACGTTGGCGTGATGTAAATACTTGGAGATTGGGGTGTTAGGGTGGAAGTCATTTTTATCTTTTGAAATCTTTTCAAAATTACTAGATTCGTCATTAATAGCTCTCGTTGAATTTCAAAGTGTGACAGCAGCTAAATCATTTTTAAATCTGTAAGATGACTTATTGTGCTAATTATTTTGAATTTATAATTTTTGATAAAATATATTTTCCTTATATTAACTATGCCAAAATAAGGAGAAAACAGCATTTAATATTACTTGGCTTTTTTAATATTTGTCAATAAATATATATTTTTATTGATTTAGATTTTGGAAAATTTTTCTTATGTTAAGTTGAAATATTATTTTGTTTCAGCCGAAAGCAATAAAAAGTAGAAAAGAGTCGTTAATATATTTGGAACCATATTTTAAAATGGACACAAATCTTGAGTCTTATTTAATTTAATAATAATGATTTTGCATCTATTTAAGCAAAATGTATAATAAATTTTTAAGCATTTTAATAGTAATTGCAAATTATCGTTAATTATTAGGAAATTTGAAACATTTATGTAGTTTTTGGGTACAATTTATGTAAAAACTGATGAGGTTTTGAAATAAAAAATAATATCGTTGAATTAATTGAAAAAAATTGAAAGTTTGCTTTATGTACATATTTAAATAGTAAAATTATATTATAAAATTTTTCATTTGTCTCATCTCCCCTAGGAAAATAGCAATATTTGTGTCATGTATTTTGATCTAACCGATTCGCAACTTTTATTATATTCACACAAAGAAATATTCTGAATAAAAATCCAAACTAATTTTAGATAGTGTAAAATGCTTTTAAAATGCTTGGAAGATATGATTTTAAGTCATGAAAAAAAGTTTTATGCATTATTTTATTTCTTTTAAAAATAAAAAAAAAATAATGCAATAATTCGGAATATTGTACAGTCAAAAATTGATGACTTTTTTCAAATAATTGAATACTTTTAAGTTACTGTGCCAATTTTGTTGGAAAAACGAATATTTTAAAGATCATAACATATAATTAACTATAATGTGCCAAAGTGACATATATTTTATCAAAGGGAAAAACATTTCGAAATATAAATAAACGTTTAGAATGTTTACTTTAAGCAAGAACTTTTAGTTTTCAATTTATGTCATCAAATATGTCACACGGCTCTTTCTCATTAAGAAGTTTCAGACTGTTGCCAAAATAAAAAAAAATACATAATAAATAAATGCATATGCCACGTGTCATTAAAAAGAATTTATTTTGTGATTTTATTTTCTCTTTTTATTTAACATAAATGTAGAAGTCAAGTGGGTAAGAAGCTCTTTTTAGCAAGAATGCAGAGTTGGTTTTTTACTCTATTGTTGATTAACATAGGATACAAGAAGAAAAAAATTATGTTTCTTATAAAATTTCGTTGATGGGACAGTGAAATTTGATCATTTTTTACCAAACTGTTTATCTAAACATATAGTATCGCTAATGAAATGTAGTGAATATAATATTAGTTAAGATACAATGTATGTTTTCTGCATTAACTTTATATTTTCTTTTCTTTTGATCTATTTCTAAATCATAAAAATTATCTGTGACAGAATTTAGGATCTTCATGAACTCTTAAGTATGTCATTTCTGTTTCTATAATAAATAATTAGGGATTCACATTTATATTAATCTTAAAAATCCTATCGAAAGTAAATACACGTTTTAAAAATATTTGTACATAAAACATTAAAAGTACATTACCTAAATCAGTTTTGTAAAAGGCATAAATGGAATTGCGAGAGATAAAAAAAAAAATATAGATTTTCATTAACATCTGTTGTAAATTACTCAACTTTTGGGTAGCAAGGAAGGTAATTTGAAACACACTTCATGCATAAACTAATATTAGAATAAACCTAAATATAGCAGAGTACCGAAGACTGACCTAATGGGGACCGAAGGGAGACCGAGTTTGTGAAAATGGGGATTGAAAAAGAATAAATGTGTTTCCTCAGAAAATATTGTACTGCACTTGTATGTATTGTTTATTTCAGAATGCAACAGAAAAATAAACTACCCAAAAACCGTTAACCCAAGGAAAAATTCGCACTTTTTGAAGATATAAAGCATTTATACAATAGGAAAATAAAAATTAAGGAATACATAGTGTACATTAATTTATCGGATCAGACACACCTAAAAAAAACTTACTGAAGGCAAAAATCCGTCTATATAATGAGCATTAAGTGGCCGACTTTGCAAATATTGGCTACGGGGTCTGCACGTGAGGATTTTTTGAACCTACATGGGTGTGGTCGTGTTATCCGGACTGGCAGGTTATCGAGTGCCGAGTTTTCGGGATTCTGCTGTTTATCATAAAATAATGCGTAGATATATATAGAATATTTAGTAATCGTCCAAAATTTAAAAGCTAGGTTGATTTTTTTGTTAAAAGAAGTTAATAAAGAATAAAACAGAAGTATTACTATACGAATGAGAGATAGAGAGAGAGAAGAAAAAGAGTCCTCTCTAAATCCTTTATTACGAAAATAATTGTATAGTCGTAGATATCAAGATAAAGAATGGTGTGGAACATTACATTGTTTCATAATATATGGATATAAAATTTTAACAATCTTAAATTTGTGTTAATTTATTGATTATTATTGTTGATTTATTTTGATAAAAATAAGTAAATTCGTTTCTCATTTAAATTCCTTAACACATTTATGAGTGAGTTTATTAAAATATTATTCTATGCTCTGATTTCTCTACATTGTTGGATTAAATTATTACACCAAAAAATTTAATAATTTCTTTTGATAGTATTATAATAAACTTAATTTGAAAAAAAAAATTGATTTTCTCTCGAAATATTTAAAAATAAATTACAAAAATTTACGATAGTAATCATTATTTTTTTATTCAGCAAAAATAAAAATCTTTATACGAACTACTCTTATAATTAATTTAGTGTTTTAATATCTAACCCTTAAATCTATTGATATTTTTTTAAAGAGCTATTGAAAATTTTTGGATTGCTTTTTCTATTGTGGGTAAAGCTCTTCAATATATTAATATGAGAGATACATTTTACATGAAATTTGGATAAAATATTAACCATATAGAAAACTCATTAAATATTGTTTTTCTGTATTTAAGTAGATTATACCTTTTTTTAATATTGATCTAATGCATTGATACTAATGTTTAAAAAGAAGGCATAAATATTTCTTGCAATATCAAGCATGAATTTACCTTCTTCGTTCTGCAATTAAATAAATATGTTGTTAAATAAATATCGCTTTTACATTAAATGCTCAAAAACATAAGCCCTTAAAGTCAAACCTCTATATTAGCGAACTATACAGGGAACTTTTTTTACGAACCAAGAACATTTCACGATTTTCTTCGTAAAATAACCTCACAATAGCCAAGTAAATATTGTATATAACGAACTTTTTCTCTTGTGATTCAATTTTTTTCCTCTCCATTTTTAAGTATTTCTGGACATTTCAAGTTATTCTATATTTCAACGCATTTTATGGTGGTCATAAATTTTGAACTGTATTTATTAGATGCCTAACTCGCCGAGAGCAATATAATTCTGGGCGTTTCATAAAAGAAGTGTAACCTTTAACCCCCATTGCCCTGTTCACTGGAAACATCTTCGATAAATAAATAATGTTATAAAAATAATGTATGTTTAAAATTACTTTAATGCTTTAAATTAGAAAATGTCCCTAAACTTCATTAATTTTAACATAAAAATAATTTTTTTAATGTTGAAAATTTAATTTTTTTTTTTACATTCTTTTTTCTTTTTTTTTTTTATTTTTTTTTTTCTTTTTTTTTTTTTTTTTTTAATGGGTATGATTTATAAGATAAATAGATATTAATTTACAAAAAGGTGAGAATAATTACTTTTTTTCAGTATACAGTGTTAAAGAATTTAAAATTTATTTTAGATGATTTATAAACTATATTGAAAGATGAACCTGTATATAACGAATTTTCCATATAGTGAACTTTTTTTCGGTAGTTAGCGACTTCGTTAAATAGAGATCCGACTGTATTTTAATTGAGATATAAACATTTTGCGCATACTCCAATCTTTTTTAACATGCATTTACACTATATAAAAATATAAAAATCATTTATTCTGCGTAACATTGCAATGAAAAATTCAAAAATGGTTTGAATTTTATTGGCCATACATTTATGAGAGACGTTAAAATTAGTTTATAATAAAGCTGCTCTTCTAAAATCTGTAAAAATAAATGCCTTTGTGAGGTAACTCCTTTTATGAAGTGTTATTTTACTGCAAACTTTAGAGTTCTTCCCACGCGCGGGTTATTCAGAGCTTAAGAAATGGAGCCTTCGATATTCAGAAAAGGCAATCATAAGAACGCTACTCGACACTGTAAGAATCTTTAGTCAAATAAACAAAACGTCAGAGCCTTAGCTTATCCTTTTGCTGATCTTGGAAACGTTCTATTTTGGGACGTTTAAAATTTCACGATTCTTTAGACTGCGAAACCTCGTTTCAGTATCTATTGAGAACTATTTCGGTTTTACGAATATTAGCGATCGTTTTGTAATTCCCGTTATAAACTTAGAAATTCGACTTCATGATTCTTAGAAGTTTGGCTTTTATTCATTTTTATACTGTACTTGTCTATCAAAATGTACATTAAAACCGATAATCAGCAAATATAAAAAAAAGCTTTCAAAAAGAAATAAATCATGATAAAAATCACGATTTGTTTTTTTCCAACAGTAAATTGTAAACTGGGAGTCTTTTAAAAGCATAGTTATTTTTTATACATATATATATTTATGAAATAACGTTTCCTGTTATTGAAAATTTGATTAAAATTTTAGATTGTTAAAAAGGATTTTTTATTTCCAAATATTGATGATTTCGTTGTTTGTTTTTAATCCTGATCTTAGTTATCAGTAGTAATTTGAGTTGAAATACCAGAAATTTAAGCAAATAATTTTTATTTTCAGAAAACTTTCAGTTATAGAATAATTATTTAAAGGTAGGGTGTATTTATTGAAAAAAAATACTCTTCTTTAGCTATAAACATGCTTTAAGACACTCCAACCATTGTAAATTTAATTTTATTCACAAAATAATATCCATCATGGATTAAAAATTCTAATTCCAAATACATTAAAAGTATTAAGAAAAATATTTGATTTGTTGCAAGATTGTAAGAAAAGATTTGTATTAAGAACTGCTATTTTTTGAATTAGTCTTCTGTAATGTGAGAAAAAAGCAAAAGTATTTTCTTATATAAGTGCTAAACGAAAAAAAAAAAAATCCTGAGCTGACACTAAATTAACCCGAGAAATCAAACGATCTCATTTAAACTGTTACCAGACATTCTATTGATATTTTATGAGCCTTGAACTAAGTTTCCTTTCCATTATCATTAAATATTCGACTAAAGCTACTTTATGATTGCTATTAGTTTCAAGAAGTTGGTTTTTAGTAACATTAAGTAGTTTTAGCACAGCACAATTTTAAATTGATTATTTTCATTGGATACTTTTATCATTACATTTAAATTTCGAATGTTTTTCAATTCCTACTATTAGTTCACGCTTTCCCTATATATATATATATATATATATATATATATAGACAACATATATATATATATGTTGTATATTGAAGTAGTGTTGACCGGTGTATGTAACTGTAATATTTGATTTAGTAATGACGACTTCAGAATTAAGTTTCCTCTTTTATTTTGTAGCACACATAGCGTAACTGGTCAATCTATTATTATTTTACATCTATTGGGTATAACAAGTAAGCGGACACATATAACAGAAACGACTTCTTGACGAACACAAATACAAAAGACAAAGAAGGGTGCAAGTATTCAGATTCTTACATGATGGCGGCAAGCACAGAAAAAGAACGATTACATCAGATTTTTGTTTATATACCAGCAGTGCAAGCGCGTGACTATTACGTAATAGTAGTTCTGATTGGCTAGAATGCGCGGGACAGGGATTTCGGTTTAGCCGATTACGATTAAGTTTGTTTAAATATTAGTGCAAATAGTTAAAAAACAAAATTTCACTAGAGGGAATTATTACATATATATATATATACAAGGCCAGGAGTTTGCTATTGTACTACTGTGGCTAATATTTCCTACTATATTGACCAGTTATACTTAGGTTTTATAGGTACTTGTATCATTAGGTTTTATAGGTATTTGTATCTCTCATCTTTGTATCATTTGTATCTTGTTAAATCGTTAATAAAATACTTTACAATTACATTCAAGTTCAAATACATTTTTTTAAAACTTGTAGTGGATGACACTTGATGTTAATAGTTTTTTCAAACATTAATTCAGTAATTAAATTAAAAAAATGAATAAACAGTGACAAACAAAAATAATAGCCCAATACCATATATAGAATAGAAAATCATAGCTTATTGTGCAATGGATAGCGCTTTGGACTTCTAATCCAAAGGTCATGGGTTCAAATCCCACCCGAGGTGGTATAATTTCTGAGAATGTCATTTTTTCACTATACTATTTTATAACTATAATTAAATTTAATTAAAAAAATAAATAGTAACTAACAAACCAAAAATTGGTCCAACACCATGTATAGAAAGGAAAATGGAAAATTTCAAGGAAAATCGCTTTCTATTTTGTCACTTACTATTGTGATTCTGTCATATGCATATACATATTTGTATTAATTGTAACTAACTAATAAAAAGTAACTAATATATATATATATATATATATATATATAAATATTCTTAGTTGAAATGAATTGACTTAATTTTTTTTTATATTACTTGTTTCTCTGTGTATTGAGAGGTAGAAAAAATGTTAGTTTACATTAATAAAGGAAAAAAATATATATATTTAATATTTTACATATAAAAAACTTACCTCAATCTTAAATGAATAAGAAACATCTATTATACGTTTGGTTTTCCTTTTCAGAATGTAAAACATAAGTAAGAGCAAACTCTGAATGAAAATAATTGGAACAGGAGGAGAATGTTGATAAGTGGAAACAGTATTTCTTATCTTTAAACAAGTAAATTTGTTCTTAAGATCATGAAAACAAATATTTATCTTCTAGTCTACCTTTTACCGCAAAGGAAGAAATTAAATTAATGTTATTGTTGATTTTTCTTTACATGGAGATAAAAAGACGCCGCTTGTCACGTGCGTTGTATTAATTTTCCCAGAATTCTACTTGAAAATGAACTCTATCTTTAAAAATAAAGTGTGCATGAAAAGAGAACTGGAATTACTCGTAGTACTCGATAATAATACTTCACTTAAGGTATCCGACTACGTTCGGAACCGTGATTTTGCAAAAGCGCATAAATGGATAATTTTCATGATATTTAGTGTCACTTACATTAGAATACAAGTATAAAATTTTTACGATAGTATGTGCAACGAGAAACGAGATATCTCCAAAATAATTTAATCAAATTCAATTACATTTATAACATATATGTTACGAGCCCTTTAGAGTGTAACTAACCACAGGTTTTCGGATAATTACATTTAATCACATTTTACTGCAATTTTTATCTTAGAACATATAGTAATTTGCATGAAAAATCCATAACATTAAATTAAAATACTTATAAAATATTTAATTTTTAAAATATTTTTTACCCTGAGGTTTCTGACACTTCAAATGGACCAAGAAGTAGATCAATGAAATAAGAATTGCAATATATCCAATGTAATTTTATTTATGGTATTTTTTTAACTTTGAAAACTATACCAAAATTTCGCATAAAAATAATATTTTTTCAAAATCAAAGGGTGATGCATGCTATTTTTTTAATAATTATGACTCTTTGAGCCTAGTTATGTTCTCTAAAACTATAAAACTTTTCTGAAACAATTTTTGAAAAATTGGTCTCCGAACTTGGTCGGATGCCTTAAATTAAATTGATTAGAATTAATTTTGCTTAGGTATACAATACTAAAAGAGTTTTTAATAATTGTGAATCACATGTAATAAATGTATTTTGTAATAAGAAAAATTAAATGTTTTAAAAGTAACTTTTAAAATTATTTACACTTAAGTTTAATTATTAAATGTAATTATTTTATGATCTTGCTTTTTAATTTTTTCATGATGTTCTTGGTAAGAGCTTAAGCGAAATAAAATTGCTAGTTTTTAATATTGGAAGCAAAAATGAAAAAAAAAGAGGGAGAGAGAGAGAGATATTTTGCTTACAAGTATGATTATATATTTAGGAAACTATTTTTTAAATATATTTAAAATATTATAAATGATTAATTTTTTGGTAAAATGCCTCGAGCGTTTATTTAAAATCAAGGTTCAAGTGACGAGAATAACCATACGGAATCTAGCATGACTGCGGAATTTAGTGATAATGGTCACGAAACCGTAGTTAAGGCTCTTAAGTCTTAATGCTCCTAGATATCCGTTGTGTACAGGTCCTTGAAATTCTCAAATCCATGTGGTAAGGGAATTTGGATAGTAAGATGCCAGCTCACAGGTGTCATCTTCCTCATCTAACTGAGCAACAAAATTACGAGGTCCATCACCAATAGCCCTGGTGTTGCCACAAAGTGCGACGTTAATAAAAAAAATGAATTCTATGAGTTAGTACCTCATTTTCCTAATTTGAAAAATATGTTGCTATCGAGTATTGAGGAAGTGTTTAAACTAAAATTACATTAGCCTTCATTGTTATACATTAGAGTCATGCTGGAAGTGATTTCTGAACTGGGGATTTACCAGGAACTAAGCAGTAATTCTATAAATAAGCCTCGGAAGTAGCTAAAAGAAAAATATTGTGTAACAGTTTTACCCAAAATCAGGATTAAAATTGCCCAGGAATTCAGGTTGAAAGTTCAACTTGAGTTTAGGGCTGAAGTCGTCCTGATTTCAGTAAATATTCTTCCCGAATTTTAAAGATTGCTACACTTTAAATGAAAGTCTGCTCAAAGTCTTCTCTAGATCTGCGAACGTAGTAACCAAGTGGTTATGGTCGCGAGATCGTGAGCATCGGTACTGCGCTATTTTCTTGGGTTTGAATCCTGATGCTACTAAAGACTCCATTGAACAGAAAATAGAAACAGATGTACGTTAAATCTATTGAGGTTGAAAGTCCTCACATTCCCACATAGGTGTGGTACAGAAGTTTGGGGGTGACAAATTGGGTTAAAATAAGGAGATCTACTGCTTCTTTCCCCTTGTTTCATCTGACTGTGGTGTTAATAAACAATAGGTCAACTTTTCTCTGTGTTCTGGAGAAGGTAAGATAGCGAGGTATCAACTGATGAATACCCTTTGTCATCTGCCAATGACTCTAAGTTACGTACATCATTACTAAATTCTAAATATCTATAGAAGTTACCACTATTACCATTCAAAATAATTCATATAAAAATATTCTTATACATAATTAAAATGGTTTTATTTAAACTTATATATAAATATATCTGAAAATACTCAGATAAATTTAATAAAGATCATACATTTTAGAAAGAGAGACATTGCTAAAGTAAAACAAAGTGAAATTAAAGAAATTTTTCAAAACAATCGAACATTTATTAATATTCAACAATTGCACATAAACTTTAAAAAAAAAAAAAAAAATAGTATTGATTGTGCCTCTTGTGATTTGTCACCACGGAAATACATGGGCGTAGTAAAAATCAATGCAAAAAAGTACAACTTTTTAATATTTAATAAATAAAATGAATATGAACTGAGATTTATCTCTCTCTCTCGTCATATCTTAGGTATTTATTGCATATTTTTCAATTTTTTTAAAATCTAAATTGTAGAGTTAAAACTTATTAAAAGAAAATGAAACCTAAACATTAATTATTTCAATTAACTCATGGTATGATATTTCTAAATTACTCATTCAAAAATTGTATGGTACAAACCACTAAGTAAAGTTTTTAAGGAATGTTTGAAAAATATTTCATAAAATGTTTGTATTGATCGTTTAAAGAAACATTATTAGTTCTTTGTTTTGCTGGAACAAAAGTTTAAGAGATATACGTATGTAAATGCATTTTTTTTAAAAAGAAGTATATTATTGTTTGCACTTAAATTTCAAATTTTGTGTACTTTCATAAAATTAACACGTTTCGTTTTCCTTCGAAAATAATTAATATTAAATTTCGATCATATTAAAATACCCAAAATAATATTTGGTTAGACTTTTATTTCATGTGAAATAAATTTAAGTTGGTATTAATGTGGTGAGGGGATGAATCAAGAAGCATTATAAAACTCAACAACTTTTATTCAATACAATCATAATATCTTTATGGAAAATATTCGATGAGAGCGAAATAAAACTTATATAAATCCTGATAAATAATAATAAAGGTTCACTTAACTCTTAAAAGAATCTGTGAAGATTAAAGAGAAGCATGCACATGTGTGTGTTATCTGCTTCATACATGTAGCCACACAGGTTTCAGCTCCAGAATAAGTCTGGACAAATGTTGCTCGTAGATTCAAAAGTTACTATCTTCCTCAACAATTCTATTTACTAATGATCTCGAGTCTGCAATTTCTCTTACAACCACAAACGTATATGGTTAGAATTACAATCTCAATGTCCTTCACTTTCTCACTTCAGATCCCTTCAAATAGCAATTTAATCTTAAAATGTCACGGTTCATTCACAAAGCGGGGTCTTTAAATCAATCAATTATTTTTTTATATTTCCAATGGAGCTGTGGATTGGTATTTACCATTGCAGACCTAGTACATTCCCCGGGAACTGGAATCCCTTTTTAGTGTGACACCATATATGTGGAATACCAATCGTCGCAATGTAATTTGGATGCACAGTTTCCTCCCCAGAGCAAGGCACTTGAGCTTTGGCGATGCGAAATGGTTCTGTTGTCGTTACTGATACCACCTGATCAGCAAAGGCCAGATCGAAGCTCACGAAATTCATCACGGTAAAGGGTTAAGTGACGCCTGTCGTTAGCCGTAGCTTTGAGCTCTATACAGGTGACAGTACGATTTGGATCGTTTCCACCACAATTTTGAGGGAGGATACCTGGGGGTGGTCAGTGGCCTCCCACCTCTCCTCCCTTTCCACCAACCTCACGAGAGGTCTTGAGACTCGACGGCTATTTATAGTACAGTGAAATGGTTCTAGGAAGTTTAAGTTTGCCGAGAGTACCAAAACTTAACATGCACTCTAGGGATCCTCAACATACCATATAATCATACGACAATAACGCTGTCGTTTTCCTGCATCAAGAAAAATCCACCGACTTGGGTCAGGGTAGAACCCGCAGCCCTAGACGTACAAGGCCAGCGACAAATCATCTGCGCCACTTAGCCTGCAATCAATCAATTGTTAAAATACATATTTTTCCAGATGTTAGTTGAAGTGAGTTGGAGCTTACTACAGATAGACAATTGAACCTTGGTTGCCGTATGCCTACGGTAAATTAATTAAAACTGCTTAAATATGCACTATAAATTTAAATGAAACAAAAGAAATTGAGCAATGCGAAATTTTTAAAGTATGAATTTATGTTTAAAATGCGAATCTTTTCATTTACGTCTCTCATGCTCTTAGATAATTTTTAGCTGCCTAAAATAATATTAATTTATGTATTTAAATTCATTGTGATTAAGTTACTTGATTGTAGAATTTATAGTCATTAAATTAATAAAGTATAACTAAAATATAAACAGCTAATAAAAATAATTTGTTTTTTTTAAACAAGTTATATTGAGTTATTTAAAATCATTTTATCATTCCACTTTGTGAACGAAAATGCATGAACTTCCTGACTGTAAGGTAAAAGTAACATAAGAAATGACTTTCGTGTTATTTTTAATAATCAGTGAGTTAAAAGATAAAAAAAAAAAAAAAAAAAAAAAGAAATCAAAAATTAACACATAATCTTGAAACAAATTAACAAGTATATGTTGGCTGCTTCTAGAATCTAAGGTCATCAACCCTAAGCGGAGTAATCTTTACTTTTTTTAAAAACTTTTTTTGCTATGCCTTGAAGATAAAGTTTACTCGAAAAAAAAAGAGTAATGAATAAAAATCTGCCAGAACTTCCAAAAGTGCCTTGCCATTCCTATGATTCATTGGAGTAAGGCCATGACAAAAAACTGTGAGAAAAGATTAAGTAGGGGAAAATGTACTTTAATTTATTCAAAGAGAAAATATAAATGTTATGTAACGTTATTAAGCAAATCAGTCTTAAAAAAAAAAACATGGGGTATTTTTTTCTATCTGACATGAGTTTAAAATATTTTCAGGTTTAAAGATTTTAAAATTCTTTAGGGTTGGTTTTACAAATTCATAGTTGATGAATACACGACACAAACAAATACGTTTAGAAGTTCTGCTGGATTTATTATAAAAGCTAACAACGAACGTAAAAAAAAGGTGTTCCTACCTTGGATGTCTACTTTCATCAGCAAATGGACGGCGGTAGCCAAATAGTCATGGTCACATATTCGTGACGAGTATTGTTGATATTTCAGTTTAGTCGAGATTTCAAGTCTGGTACTGGTAAAGCCTCGCAGCGGAGATGCATTTCCTCACGTTTTCATGTATGAATGCTTAGAGAATAGGGTGCCAGCTCAAGTGTCATCCTTGTTATTCAAAATTATGAGATATGTCGTCAATAGCTCTCGTTAACAAACAATCAATTGATCAGCAAATCAAAATATCACATAACTTATTTAAGAATTATATAGTCCTCTTTTTAAATATTTAATTAAAAAACTCATTCGAAAGTATAAATATCTTTTAAAAGCACTGTTTATATGAAGAAAAAGAAACAAAGACACCTTTTCCATTTCTTTAATTTTCAAGAGCTATGATGAATGGATTAAATATTTTACCCCCCCCCCCCCAAAAAAAAAATTAAGAGCAAACGAAATTAAATACTTTTCAAAAACTCTTAAGTAGTTTATTTATAGTTTGAAAATGTTTTGTTAATTTCTCGACAAATGATAGCGATTCTTTTCACTAGAAAATATTTAAGATAAAAAAAGAAAGCAGAAAACACTTTTGAATTTTATTTTTTTTCCACTGGTAATGTTAACGATTACGAAGAAAGTAATTATTCTCTTCGAAGTTTATAAGAGCACTTTTCTCTAAAAATGGTTACAATTTCTAAGTATCCAGCGCTTACAAAGATAATTAATAACTAACTGTCTGAATTATATTAACCTAAGTTTAAATGATAAATTAACAAACTTAACTTAACGTTCTTATTCTGCTTCAGTGCTATTATTAAAATGTAGTTTCAATGTAAATTATTTCATGTAAAATTTAGTATTATGTCATTAAAAATTAAAATGAACGTTGTATTTAGTTTCCATATTAAATAATAATATCAAAAAACAAAAAATTGCGTATTGAACTTACGGATAAAATCTTTCAATTCTTTCAACATTTAAACTCTTTAATTTCCTTCAAGTAGACCATACAGGTAATCAATTTGAAAATAAAGAAAAAGTCATCACATTCACATATATTTATATGGTATATAGTGCAACTATATATGTATATTTATTTATAGCTGAGTACATATATACACATTCGGCTATTGCGGACTAACACATAGACATGTACACATATACATGGTCGTAGTAGCCGAGGTTACAAATAAGAGGCCATCGAGTCATGAGTTCGAGTCTTGGTGCCAATGAAGCTGCATCATTTAGGAGGGTCAATGCACGTTAAATCTGTTGGGGCTCACTGTTTTCACTTTGGCGTGATGTGGAATCTCTAATAAGGAGGTGTAAGCTCAGATTTGTCTGAGGTAGCACCCCACTAAATTTTGAAGTCCGCCACTAATATAAAAATATATATGCATATATATATATATGCACGCACATATACATGTATATACTATAACAGGATGTTACAATATTAAAAATAAATTGGCTTCCTTTTAATACAGATATATACAGTCGAACCTCTCTATATGACGAGCCTCTACATTGCGAATTTTTCTATGTAGCGTACTTTTTCCTGGAACCTTGAACATTTCACGATTTTTTTCGTAAAATAACCTATCTATATCATTGTGAATTTTCTATATAACGAACTTTTTCTTTTGTGATTCAATTTTTGTTCTCCCTTTTTTAAAAGTATTTCTGAAAAAAGTTTCAAGTTATCCTCTCTTTAACAACATTTTATGGTGGTCATAAATCTTGACATGGTTTTATTAGATCCTAAAGTGCAACCTGTAATCCCCTTTGTCCAGTTCTCTAGAAACACCTTCGATATCCTCTTTCGCCATCAATGGAGTTGTCCCATGTCCCCGTGTTTTAGTTATAAAGTAATGTATGTTTAATATTATATACACACACTTGCATGCTTTAAATTATAAAATATCCTTAAAATTCATTAATTTTAGTATAAAATTATTTTCTTAATATTGAAAATACAGTGTATTCTTCGACATTCCCTTTTCTTGTTTTCCTTGCAGTTATTCTTTCATTCTTTCTTTGTTGATGGGTAAGATGTATAAAATAAACATACATTAATTTTAAAAAGGGTATGAATAATTACTTTTTTTTAATATATAGTGTTTATGAATTTAAAATTTGTTTTATGTGGTTTATAAAGTATACTAAAAGATGAACCTGTATGTAACGAATTTTCCATCTAATGAACTTTTTTTAGTGACTACATTATATAGAGGTCCGACTGTAATTCCGGAGAAGAGAGAAGATAGGATTATTATTAGAAGATCATGAGTGAATATTAGGGGCTTGAAGATAACATTTGTTTTATTAGTCTATTTCAAAAGCAGCTTCCTAAATAAATTATTTTATGAAATAATAATATAAAAAAGAAACTAGCCATTAAAATTTTATTTTTCCCCACTGAAAAAAAATTAACATTTCAAAGTTCGGTGATTGCTCGAGTTACAGTTTTGATGTTGCGAAAGTTAATCTATTAGGATTATTCTCTTTTTATTAAATATAACATTTCTTTAGAGCATTTCTATTGTTAAATATTTTCTACCTCTATGGGGCATCACTACCTAATGGAAAATGTTTGAAATTAATATTTTCAGAAATTAAAAGTGTTGGCATACTAACTTTAGTTTTCTAGTAAACTTTTTCAAAATATTTTGAATGTGTGATCCAGTGACTACATAAATCTAGACGGAACTATATAATTCTAAATTCAAGTATACGCAGTATCTTGCAAAATATTGAATGCGGTCTTTTATAACAAATCTTTACCCCGTATAAAAAAAAATAATACTCTTTCCACCCATTCGTTTAAAGAAAGTTCTATAAATTTCTAATTTCTTTGAAAATATGATAAAGGATTTATTATTAACTTTTCCTCCAAAAGACTCTAAAAGATTTATTTTCGAAACACGTCTTGTTACATACATGCAGCAATACTTTCGTTTGTTCATGTACTGTATTTATATATTTCATGAATACTATTATACGTGTTTTATATGTCTGCGTTTATCTGTTATTCACTTATTTTATTGCATATATGTATTTTAATTTTATTTAAAGAACATTTTTCTTAAACCCTACTTATCCGATGTGTATTATAACGGATTGTTAAGTAAATGTGTCTGTGGATGATTTTTGAACTAAGGTTAATTTGGCAGTGATCCTCTTTAGATCTCTCTCTTTCTTTGAAAAATCAACATTTAGCTTAATTTCTAGGT
>BMAV01003409.1:183752-219782 GCA_019973955.1 Trichonephila inaurata madagascariensis
AGAGAGAGATGTGAACAAATTTCATTAACGAAAACATTGTTTTAAATATCGAAAAAATACCACTATAAACGAAAGCTAAAGTAAATAAAAACATTTTTTCAAAAGGCCTTTTAATACTCATAACACTTTTTTACTGCATTAGAGAGGAAGAAAGAAGCTAAAAAATGAAACGAAATAAAAGAAAAAGAGTAATAATGCAGAAAGTAAGTAAGAGTAATGTCACAGAAAATATCTAAATATGAAACATTATGGGTTTGTAATTTTATCAGCTAGTGAAAAATGTGAAAACATTGCCGATAAAAGCAGTTAAATGTGCTCCCTAATTCAAACCAGAAATGAAACCGGATACTTTCCTACAACCAGGGTCGCTGCTAAGAGGATAAGCACGTGTTTTCATTTCCTGGTAAGAAACGCAAAACAATTAAGAGTAGACGTCGGTGTCCAGGCTTGAATGTCACACTCTAGTGGATTTTCAAAACACCCCGACTTTCGTCATAATTTACATCTGAAAGCAGATACACTCTGTTTATAAAGAACGTCATCTTTGTAAGCGATGGGAGGAAAAAAGTCGTGGTGATTTAACATCCACAGTCCCATTATGACCTATTTCTTTCTATATTTTCTTTTTATTTAATTGCGTCTCGATAAAACAAAGTAACTGTATTCTTCAAAGTTTGCTGAAAGCTGCTTGAGACATTATACAATTTGCCTTTTGCTTTTGTTGTAAATTTCTGACAAAAACATTATAGTTCGATATAGCTCGCATCGAACATTGTGCTTAGTTACGCTGAAGGGTGCTTAATTCTAAGAAAAAATGCTTATGAACACGAAATGCATTACGTGCTTTATTTTACTTATAAACCGTTCCAAAAACTTGAAAACAAAACTAATTGTGTTACTACCAAATTTTCTTATACAGGTTTATCTAATGCATTGTTCAAAATATTCTGATAAAATGTTATTTTATTGATATTATATGGCCGTGAAAAATTTCTAGGGGACATTTACGATGTGTTTAGCGGACAGAGAGTAATTTTAACGTCACACTATAAAGCAATATGAAGGCTATTGACGACGAACTGTATAATTTTTACTTCAATCAAGTGAAAAAGGACGACACCTGAGTTGGTATTTCCTTCTCCTAAATACAAACCACATTAACAGAAATATATCGAAGTCATCAGATTTAACGTGCATCGGCCCTCTCTACACGTCGGAGCTTCAGTGGTAACAGGCTCGAACTCGTGACAAACCGGCCACGAGCTCGTTACCATAGCCACTAGGATACTCCGGTCGCCATGTTTAGTGAAAAAGTGTAAGATTAATCAATCCATGCGAATAAATAAAACAAAAATGATATAATACAAACTGATACATAATTTTTTCTTTAAGATAGATTGCGTATTTTGAATCTTCGGGGGGCGCCTGGGCGCGACGGATTTATTTATTTAAGAAAGTCTCATTTTATAATGCCTAAATATTCTCCAATTTGTGTTTTAGTCTATTGTAATGCGTTTATTTTAGTATTTTAAAAAAATTATCCGAATTGTCAGGAAAAAAGCACACTCATTTGATTTTTAACATCGTGGAATGTCCCTCCTCCCATCTATTTTAAAATGATTTGATTTTTTGAAGCAAAAGAAAGAGATTTCAAAGTAACCTAAATATCTAATAGTTCAAAAACGAAGCGTTATAATTATACTTTCTTAATATATTAGGAAACTGGAATTTCTAATTCATTTTTCAGACACATCTGTTATTACGTCTTCATTCTTAGTGATCCGTTTAAACTATTACGTTCATAGCACAAGAATATGACAACTCTGCCCCAGTTTTGTCTCCACGCCCACTTAAAGGAACAACAAAAGGGTCTTAAGAAATCCAACAAACAGACCAAATCCAAAGTCATTCTCCCCGCATCCCTCCCTAGCTCTAAATAAAGCTCAGCAGATAACATTGGGTAGCACTGGTTTCCCCTTCACATGCCACCTTCCCTACCCCTCATGTTCCGAAGCTACAGAAATAAAATAGACCTACAGGTTCAAATGGCAACCGTGTGTTTTTCCGCCAACTCTCGCCTCATCATCCTAAGCCAAGTTAAGGCAAGCTTCCCGACAAATATCAGGTTCTAAAAATGTTCTAGGGATAGACATTTTTCAGTGCCTTGGCAAACAGCCCACAAGAGCTAGAGTTCTTTTGAGACTTTGGGGCACGCGGAGGAACCTTCCTGTTCTTCTTTCTTCTCTTTTGCTGGATCCCGAAGGCGCTGGTATTTCTGAGTGAGGTAAGGTGCTCTCTTAAAACGAATCTTGGATTAGGGCTTGCGATCATTTCGAGTAAAGACTTGCAGTTGTTAGATTCAGTGAGTAGATTCACCGTTTGGATTACTTCTATGGTTATTGGTGATTTTTCCCTTTCATCTTTATTGATTGATTTCTTTTTTCATCTGTGTACTTCGAGTGAGTAATTCAAAATGGACTACATGGATCAGAATGGATACTGAAGGGTGTTTCCTCTTGCAAACTGGATGAACTTGTTATCGCTTATGTGAAATATTTACACTCGGGATTTATTCAGAACATGGAGGATTGGATTGCTCTGTGATCATTACAATTCTTCATTCTTTTCAACATTTGATTCAGATATCTTTAGAAGAATTTTGAAGAATGTTCCGTTTCAATTTTTACTCCGGAAATATTTTAGGGAAACGTTGACCTAGGCTTAGGTTCTGGTGCATTTAATTTAGTTTTAAGGCATTATCAATTCAACAATTGTCAAGAACAAACGGTTCATTTCAATAAACAGATTTTCATTTAATATTTCTGTTTTTAAATTATCTGCCTTATAATATTTAAAGCGTGCTTTGGATGAATGTACGGATCTTAAACCTTGTTGAATTTAAGATTTGAATATTCATGCCTTATACTTAATAAAATATTTAATAGCATTAATTTCTTCTTTGGAGTTCAAGTGTGTATATACATTAATGAAAATGATCTTGTATGTGCAAACAGCTTAAATATACTGAATATTTTAAAACTATTGGCAAATTAAAGATGTGATGAAAATTAACAATAGCATAACAATATTTTTGTACATTTTTCATTTATTCTTGTTAAATGATCCAAGATATGAGTTTAAAGTTTCCTCTTTTATCTCTAAAATTTGTTCTGTTAAAAGGTTTTGCTTATATTCATTATATTTGATATATATTACATATGTATGTGCATTTTATTTAAAATATAATTCATTTTAATTAAAAGTTGTTTTTTTGTGTTTTAAAAGTTTAAAGAAATATTAAACTGTTTTAAAGTAAAATAAAAATAAATTTTCTCGTCAAAGGATTGGTACTTTCGTTCTCAGTGAACTCTTAGGTTTTGAACATCTTTTAACGTGTTTTTAAAACACTGTGAGAATTAACAGCTGTAGAGTGAACGACTTACAATTTAGCTTAAGCTATAACTTACAATTTATTCCCAAGCTGAGCTTTCTTTTATTTTCAATTTACGGCATAAAATGTAATTGTAAAAAAAAACAATGCTTTTCACATTTTCTCCTAAAATATTGTTTTCTAAGAACATATGGATAATAATAAAAATTCTCTCGCATTAAGACTTTTTATGTGTTCAATTTGATCACCCCGTATATGGCATATTTGTTAAAATCATGAACTTCTTGATTGACAGTATCTTAGTCGAGTCACCGGGTTTGAGTTCTTGAATTTACAATAACAGTCATATTTAAAAAATAGAACTATTGTGCATTGAATATTATCGGTTCTCGAAGTTCTAACGTAGTGTGAAGTTTAGAGGAGTGAGGTAGCGCAGTTCAATTATTTTACTTATTTTTTAACATTTTTCATGTTCTGACTGCTGTTAGTGGAAGTCTATCATTAATAGATTGTTGTGTTGTTCAAAAATAGATGGTTAATAAATATAATATATTTAAAAAATACTATTTGCTTTGAAATTAAGATGAATAGTTAAAATGTTTCACAAATTGAAGTTTAGAGGCAGTATTAATTTTTAGTATTAATATAATAATTATATATTTAAAAAATATATAAGAGAGAAATTTTGTTTCCGATTATATCTTAATGATATACCAAAAGTACTAAAAATATATGCATATATATTTCATTTAGCCAATTGATTTAGGGATTAATATTTTCCTAAGAAAATGAACGTGAGAATCAATATAAAAAATATTAATTTTGTAATTTGTTAGTTATTTTTCAGTGTTAATATTTCTGATATTTGTTTTTAAGGTATATTATTTATTATGAGCATGAAGATTCATATTATCTTTGGAATTAGAGTTGTTTAAAATGCATTTTAGTTGGAAATGCTTAAGATATGCAATTCAAGTAGGATTCAAGAATGCTGTAGTTATTTATTTGGTAATACGAGAAGTTTGTTGTGAAATTAAAAAGGCAATGAAAGCGTTTAATGCAATAAATAAAAATAATTAAAACTACCAAATTAAAATTGTTAAATGAAATATCTGGGATATAATTTATTACTTGACACGTATATTCATTGAATTATGATGTTTTATTTTTTAAAAAAATTTAAGTATGCAATATTATGTCAAAATCGGAAACTTGATTTAATATATGAACGAGAGCAATGAAACATGTAAAACTTAATTTCTACTTATAAAACTAGTTGCATAAAAAAATTCAATATTTATGCACTAAAACATGCATTAATATTTTTCAAAAATTATATATATACACTTATTTTAGTTTTAAATTATTCATAAAATGTTATATTTAAATCTTGAAAGTATTAAAATAATTAGAAATTAATTATTTTTTATTGCTTTTAATAGGAAATGATTATTATTACTCTTATTTTAATTCAGATCAATTATTAAATCTGATTAAAGATGTGAGATTGTTCTCTTAGTAACTAAAATTTCATCCCGTATTTTACCATAACGTATTCAAATACATATTTTCAAAAAAAAAAAATATTTTTTCATAATATTTTTGAGAATATATATAAAATATGTATATATATATATATTCTTTTAAATTGTTTTTTCTAAATGAAGTGTACTCTTTATAGTTTTAATTGAACAGTATTTCTTTATTTCAGGTGTAAATAATCATTTATAGAATTTCCACATGGCCGATGACGAAAGAGAATACAGGTATATATTTTTTTTATTTTTTAATACGATGGAAATTATTTTATTTTTTCTTAAGGTGATGTACAGTTGTACAATTTCAATTATGTAAATGTACTAAGATTTTATGAATTTTTAATTAAGTTTAGGGTAATAAATTTGTTTGTAAAAATATATATTTGTAAAGAAAAAAAATGTTTGAAATTTCTAATTCAAATATATTTGCGATGTTAAGAAGTTATTCGAAATCTTTATTGAATTCCAGTTTCACGTTATTTCTCATATAAATGTTTTGAATCTTGACTTTTGCCCTCATACAGTTCTTTTTATTTTAAAATTTTTAAAAACTACCCGCTGAAACACTGATATGATTTAAATAGAAACAGTTCAATGCAACCTAGAAATTTACTGTTATTTCATCCTCTTACTAATTTATGTTTATTACCGTAAAATTCGGCGTATAATGCGCACCCCCTTTTTTAACGAAGAAATCGAGAAATCTCAAATATTAGTATACATTGCTTTTATGTTTTGGTCATTTATTCGAGGTATTATTCCAGACTTTTGAAAAAATAGTATACTTCTAGAACTGCAACTCTTATAGCTCATAAGGCAAGTCGTTTCCTTCTTTGAAAAAAAAACAAAAAAAAACAGTATTTCGATACATGTAGAAGCAAATTTTTTTTATCCTCATCTCTTTTGTTATTTTTAAAGCTATCGTTTTTATACCCGGCGTATAATGCACACCCTTACGTTTCGATCTTATTTTTTGTGTTCAAAGTGCGCGTCATACGCCGGATTTTACGGTATATTTATTTAAATAACAATTTTAATATTATTTTTTAAAAATGATTTAATTAGGATGGAATAGAGGAAAACATCGAATTAAAAGTTTAGGCAATACTTGAAAGTATAAAATGCTTATATTCAGTTTTTAAATTTTAAGTAAAAATTATTTGTGATTTTCATTTACTTTCTATGAAATTCAGTGTAAGTAATATGAATCTTTAGTTCAGGTTTTCCTTACAAATTTTCATCTTGAAAAGCAAAAGTTAATAAGAAAACAGTCATGTGTGTTTTACCTGGCTTTTGTAAAGTAATTCTTGTGACAAAATTACTTTTAAATTCATTGTTTCATCTAAATTTAACTTAGTGTCAAGTATTGTAGATTCATTCAGCTTTTTTTATGCTTTAATTGCTTCAGTTTATTTATGTTGCGCTATATATGTAGCTATAACCATGTAGATGCTTTACTAGTATTACATAGTATAGTAAAATGCTATTTGTATTTTTGCTTTATATAACCATGTGACTATCGATAACATTTCTTTAAATATACAATAGTATAATTATTTTTCAAAAAGCGAGTTAAAAATGTAAAAAAATTTCTATTTTGGCGAAATTAACTTATTGAAAATAGAAAGTATTGCTTTTTAATACTAATTTATATCCTTTTAATTTATTTATTTCAAATAAAATGCATTATTATTTTTTTAATTCTTAGTTATATTAAATTTATCAGCATTTATAACTCATTTTTAAATTTTAATTAAACTAAACTCATTTCAAACTAACCGTATATTAAATTGTACTTTACAAATAAAATGAAATAACATAAAGACAAAATAGCTCACAGAAAATTGGCGAATATCTAACATAATGAAAAATATTCATACGAACTTAAGTAATTTTATTTATTAGTTTCGGACGCTAATCTAACTAACTAAGCAGTGTAACAAAAAGAACAATGACCTGCAGCAAAACATTTTTTAGATGCAATAAAGGATAACATGTGGTTTGAAGGATTTATAGTTACTGTATCTTCAATCAAACTTCCCAAAATTTAAGTATTTAACCTTTTAAGTTTTAAAAATGTCAATAAATCCAATTGATTAGATAAAATGGAATTTCTTTTTGCTTCTGAGTTTCAATGCAGACTTACTGGTTTCGGAAATAAATCAATACATAAATGCATCAAATAGCAATATTAAAAAAAATTAAGAAAGGGAATGACTCATTGTGTCATTTTAATTAGAGAAAGAATTTAAAGTATTTTTATTGAGAAATAATATTTATGCATCAATTAAGATATTTAGACACTCCAAACTATGAAGTCCTTAATAACGTATAAAATTTCATTCTTTCGCATATCGATCTACAAGTGGATAATCCTAAAAAAGAAAATTGGTGTTTTAGATTAAAGTGACGCATGAAAAAAAATTATTAATATATAAAAAGTAATAATATTATATATTTTTTCTAGCTAAACTGAGATGAGAACTTATAACATTTTTTAAATTGATAGTCATGGTTATAGACAAAAATGCACGCAATGTAAGGCTTTTAGCTGTAATACGTAGTGCCCTGCTAATTCTTACCATTCCATGTACTGCAGCTGAACAGAAAATATCCACAAGAAGTTAGAGTATTTTGAAGCTCCATACTCGCCACTGTTAGTTGTACCCAAGCATAGCTTTTGGGAACCGAATTTACTTTCCTATCTGATAAAGGTAGGGTAATTCCTCCTTGTGCGTTTTAATCCCCGTGTGATGAGTTTTATCCCTCTGAATTCAGCATGGAAATTCCCTTTTCCTGCAAGTATCTGTTCCAGCCCATACCCCTGGTTTGGTTTGAGAACTATATTTGTGTTAATCATTTTGTTTTCAGGCAAGATAAAGTGAAGAAGTGTAAGTAACGCGTAAATGAGAATTCTAATATTAAAGGTGGTAAATACATTTGCGATTTTTTCATTAAAATAATTCTAAAAATATGTGGTATCAAAAACTTATAAAATGGTTCCATTTGAGAGTCTTGTTTACAAGAAATTTATTCATAGAAAAATTAACAAGAACAAAGACAAAAAAAAAATGAATATCTTTCTTCTTTTTTTTCAATAAAATGTATATAACAGAACTTTATGCACCTTTAATATTAGACCTTATTTACTCCAGCTTTGCGAAACGAGCTAAATCAAAATATGAAGCTCAAAACATTGTAAATTTATATTATCTCATCCAGTTTTAGATTTTTAACTGAGTTAAAGTATTCAGTGATATATAAAGTGTTCAATTTTCGAACAATGTTTCTTTTAATTTCAGAGTAAAATAGATATAAACAGCTTAAAATGACAATTTCTGTAATCTAAAGTTTCATGTACAGATTTAAAAATAGTGTCAAATAAATATATTAAAATGTTACAATAAAATAATTCAAAAATTGAGTCGATGCAAAATTTTGCATCGTCATTATAAATATTAATTTATTAGCAAAATACTGATATGCTTTAAGTAAATATTGTGCTGGAATTTTTTTTATTTAAGTGCAAAAACTAAATGCATAGTTTGAGATTGTATTTTGCATACAATAAGGTTTTTAAAGTATTCTATTAAATTGGTATGCATGTTAAAAATTTAAGAAATAAAAATATAAATATTTTATTCTGCATGAATATTTTCCTCCTCTTTTCATTCCCTTCTCTAGCACACGATTCTCTTCCTGTACTAAAAAGAGTTTTTGAATTTTTAAGCATCAATGTTTTGTTCCATTTATATTTAAATCTATTATTTTTGTTATTCTTAAAAGATATTTTTGCTTCTCTTTTTCGAATTTTATATTTTACTTTTTGTTATACAAAATCCTTAATTTTTATGCATTAATGTTAAAAAAAATAAACTAATTATTTTAAATGTAAATAACAATAATTATTCTTACGATTTGTCACTTTAGACAATTTTTAATTTAATTTTTTAATAAAACTCTGAGGAAATATCAATCTTTTTTTTAGCTTAAATAATTTTTGCATGCTATTTATATATAGTGCAAATATTAGGATTGAAAAGTTTTATTATTTGTTCATAAGTGTGCTTTAATCTTTCTAAAAAAGTTAAAATATGTGTATAATAACTATGTGGATGATTATTATACAAAGAATTTATATCTTATTTATATTCCTTATAATTTATTTCACTTGTAAAATTAAATTCGTTCTTACGAAGCGCCCCCCCCACCCTTCCCCCCCCCCCCCCCCCCCCCCGGGGGGGGGGCGATGTTTAAAATATTTAGAGATTTTTCATAGAATGTATTCTTTACCAGGTAAAAAGTTATTCATATTGCAGAAACACTTACTTTTTTATAAAATAATACAATAAATTGTTTTAAAAATCTACTTACGAATGAAATATTAGTAAGAAAATAAAAATATTCTACTATATTGTTTCAGTTATTAATATGTTATTTGACATTTTTTTTAGCGAATCGGAGGAGGAGGAAGAAGAAGAAGTAGGAAGGTAGGAAAAACATTTTAACATCAGAATCTTGCAAAAATTAAAAAAAAAAAATTTTAAATTAATTTTATGTGGAATCCTAAATATAAACAAGTGTATTGTTTTCAATTCAACTCTTATGCAAAACGCTTATGAAACTATCTGCATCTTAATATCTTATTTTTGAAATTAAATAAAAGGACAATTAAAATGTTTATTTTATGTGTAAAAATATGTTGCTAAAATTCATAAAATTTTTGGTTCATCACTTCGTGGAAGACATAAAAGAAATGAATCACTATAAGCAAACCAATGAAAAAAAAAGGAAAAAAAAATTAAACTTTTTGGAATAAAATAAAAAACAATATTGTACAAAAAAAAATCACTATTAAACATAATTGAAGAAATTATAATTACAAAAATTAGTCTTTTTCATCTTTTTAAATGTCTTTTTAAAGTTACTGAAGATACATATTTGAAAAATATTGCATTAAATATATTTTATGTAAGGATTCAAATTTCTGATAATTCTTGCATTTTGTTACAAATTTCGTGTTTTTTTTTACAAATAACCAATTACGTTTTTATTTATTTTTCAGGAAGAAGTACGTATATATATTTTCTGACAAATTTATGCAGGTTTGATTTATTATAATTATTGAAAGACCGAGTGTAAGTTTTTATTCTGAAACTATTTTACAAAAGGTAGTATGTTATTTAATAAGATCAGAACAAATATGTAGGACTTTATTATTATACAAATATTTTGAAACATTATGATATTTAAAAGATGAAACACTTATTTTATAATGCTTTTTAAATTGTATTTTTTTCAGTTTTACGCTTACATAATAGCAAATTAACTTTCAATAAAGAGTTAACAGAATATTTTATTTAATTAATCATGATTCAAAAAAGCAAAACAAAAAGAAAAATTGAATGTATGTGAAAAGAATATTTTATATTTTTTTGAAATTCCAAAAGTGAAATTTGCAGATTAACACATATAAACTGTTCTTTTCATGCATATTTCAATAAAGATATGTAGTTTAAAAATAAACTAAATACTTTCAGATTTTCTGCAGAGACTGCATGCAACTTAATCAGTTAACGTCGCTTTTACATCACGCAATATGCTGGTGTGGCTATTTTTAACATATATTGCAAATCGATTTCATGAGTTATTAATAAAAAACTGCAAAAAATAGTTGAAAATAATAAAAGAAGATTGAAAAATACAATTTGCAGTATTAGGTTTTTGTCATCTAATTGTAATATTTTGTTATAGCGAATAATTTATTTCATGTTGGCATTTGTTAATAAAAACAACAATGTTATTTAACAATTTAGTGATAAAATTTGTAGTTATGCTTCAAGTGATTTTTACACGCAAAAAGTTTTATAAAAAGCATATAATGCTACGAATATTTTTTTGCAAAAAGAAATTTTCCACTTATGTTCGTAAGTGAAAAAATAAGAAAAAGTGAAATTGTGTTACATGATATTAATGATATTAAAATATTTATATATTACTGAGTTCAATATGTAAAATTATACTCTCAGTTACTTCAAAAATGGTTAAGTAATAGTATTTGCGGGGAATTACAAAAAATATTTCCATCTGTAATGTATTCTAAGGGATATTAAGTCATTCATTAAAGAGAAACCGAGAGAGAAGTATTTCTAATAAAAAAAATCTCCTCTCTCCAAATTTTCAAACTTAAGACTTTAACTAGTTTGAAAACTACTACCAAATATAAAAATCTAACTAATCAATTAATTTTAAGACAAAAAAATAACTTAAAACTCATTGCTTATGATTATACAATATTGCTTAAAAGTTTTGAATTGGAATTGCAACGCGCAAATTATTATTTAAAACTTACTTATCTTTATTTCAAATAATTATTCGAGATTCAGTTATGAATAAACAGATTATCTTATTTTTCGGAATATTATAGGTACAGAACTTTCCAAAATAATTTAAATTTGCGACAGGATGTTCGTTTGAAAACATAGTAGCTATCTAAATTAATAATGTCGTCTCAAAAGTGAGTTCTGTGACAAGGATATAGTTTAGTTCCTGGTGCTAATAGCTTTTTTTGATTTCCTTTTCTCCAGGGCATCCAGTGGACAAAAAGCAACGTAAGTGCAATGCATATAAGATTGAAACCGTGCACTTAAAAATCCAACCCAATTTCCTTATATTCCTTTCTTGAACCCCATCACCATATCCGACCATTGCATGAAATAGAATGCTATTAAACTACCTTTTAATTCCCGTAATTTCCTACATTTCTGTATACATTTTTTGCTCTTGGTTTGTTCTTGTTTGAGTTTTATTTTTTAAATGTTTGCTTAAAAATCAAGCTTTTTTCGTAGTTTTTGAGCTTTTTTTTGTGTAAAGGAGGTTGATGTAATTGTTTGAGCAAAGGTAAACGACAATAAAAAATATTTTTGCCTGCATTTTTTACCTTGAAGAATTTCTGGCAAATTTTTTATATCTTTTTTTGTTTTTGTTTTCAAAAGTTTTTTGCCCCTTTTTGATTGAAATTAGAAGTGCAGGAGATTAACATAATGATAATTCACATATGTTGTCCGCAAAATCAAATGAAATATTTTGCAGAATAGCAGTTTTTATTTTAATCACAGATGCCATAAATTACCTTAGAAAATTGTTTATAATTTTTTGAGCTCAGATTTTAGCTCATGAACTTAGATTAGAGCCTATTTTAATCACCTTTAGAACTTAGCGCGCTCTACTAGAATAATTCAGAGGAAATTTTTAAAAAAATGAGGATTCGGAACAAAATGAGATATAATAAGCATAAGGATATTGCAATCCAAATTTCAAAAAGCTTATATTCATATTAAACAAATTACTTTCATTGAACCAAAACCTAAGTAATTTGTTATGGGACACAATAAACTACGTTTAACTGATAAATTCCTAAAAGTAGACAAATATTTGGGACAAATTTACTTGGTACTGCTGATAAAAAAAATATTTATCAAACCAAAATTTGTGCAACATTTTATAATTAAGAGATTATTTTAAAATGAATGATATTCATAAGTTAAAAGGAAATTGAAACTGCACGCTATGTCATAGCATGCTGAAATTGCACGCATTTGCCTGCTTTTTCATTGGTTTTGAAATTTTATTATTGATCTGAAAATCTTTTTTCAGATAACAAAAAGAGTTGATTTGTAAAATTAATTTTACTGCATTAATTTTTTTAGTTTTATTTTAATTTATATTTTAAAATATATTTATTTTCAAAGAATAATTTTAAAATATAAGTAAATAGTCTTGAATTTATAATGTATAGATATAATTATTACTTACAAAATATCTATTTCACCATATTCTAACCGAAATATTATGTCTTAAGAATGTTTTATTTCTTCATAGTTACATTACATATATAAATAATATACATAATAGTACTACAAATATTTCTGTTTAACTTTCAGTATTTATGTAGTAATAATGTAAAAGTTTTATTTTTAAGAAAAAGTCTTTTATATTTGTATTAGTACCTTTTTGCATATTATTTTTAAATGGTTTCTAATTTGCTGTCTCCATTTTTTTCAAACAGCCGTGAAGAATCTCAACCCAAAATGACTGAAGCCGAACTTGCAATGGAGGTATGAAATATTTTTAATTAACTAATAAGATATCAAATAGAAGGAAATTATCTCTGCAGAAAATAATATTGTAATGAAAGCATTATCCATACAATTTTAAGAGTTTAAAACAAAAAATTAAAATTTTTCGAATTCCAAAAATTGAACTAATGTTTATTTGAAGCACCATTTTAAAAAAGAGCATTTTTTCAGAAATGCTCCTTGAAAATAATTACGTTAAATCTACGTTCTTAATATTAAAGCCCATATTTTCTGTATAATAATTTACTGCAGGTATTAGCTCTCCACAAATTCAATATTAATCGTTTATTATTTTTCCATATGAAATACATTATGATAATTTAAATTATTCATCAATTAAATTGATGTTCTTTGTTCTTAAATCCCTAATTTATAGACCTTGACATCCATTATTAGATCAATGAATATGTCTATGCTTTTCATTTTAAACATCTTAATCGTCCTAATTACTTATAATTTATTTTTAATTTAAACTTAAACTTTCCTGTTAAAAAGCAAGTTCAGCAAACTCACTTTCTGCTTAAAATATGTATTAAAGTCACCGTACTATTAGTTTTATATATTTTATTTCAGTGAGACAATAATAAGAAACTTATATATATAATAGAACATAAATAACAAGACAAAAATTTATAGTTTGGATAATCTGAATAGGATTTTGCTTATCTTGATATATTTTAACATCAACTTAAACTTTTGTAATTTATAGGAGAAGTTGAGGAAGAAGAAGGAAGAAGATGAAGCCATGTGGGCTGAATACATCGAGCAATGGAGAAAGCAACGATCAAAGGAAGAAGAGGAGCTCAGGAAGCTCAAAGAACGACAAGTGAGCAGTCATTCTATGTTAATTTTTATTCTATGTTAATCATGCTTGTAATCTAAGGCTCAAAATAGCAGCATAACTCCAAAGAATTTCTTTTGTTTTACTTGTTAATATTCAATTCTAAATTTTCTGAGAATATGTAGCCACTGATTTCATCATTCTGCTATTTATTTGTTGGGTATAGCAAAATATAGATTTAATGGGGAATAAGACTATGAGAAAAACACACATAAGTAATATTTTCATATTACATTAGGAGAATGTACAAATGACATTTTAATGATGTCAAACTGGGTATGTATTCCACATTTAAAACGTATTTTATATAAAAAAAGAATAGCTGTGGTTTCCTCAATTCTTATTGATTCTTATTCAACCTTATTTGAACCCATTAGTTTAAGACGAATCAGATTAAAAGGAGATTTGTAAATCAAATAACTATTTTTTTAAAGTAATTTTTTTAATATTATAATTTAGAAATAAAATTTATTATGGAATAACTCTATTGTGATGTAAAGAAATGCTATAAAAAGGTTGATAATGAAGAACGGGGATTTAGTAAAGCAAATATGAAATCGTTCCTCAATCCATTTAAAATACTATTGTAAATTATTATAGGTGTAGTAGAAAAATTAGTATTCTCAAAAAAATTCTGAGAATAGTATGCTATTATAACAACAAAACTGTGTAAAATAATTTTTATTTTAAAACTGTTTTTAGTTGAGGATTTTATAGAAGCAAATTATATACATACAAGGAAAATTAATTATAAAGCATAAGATAAACATCAACCACTACCGCTTAATATAGTACATATAATATTTATTTCCTATTTTTTTGTTCAGTTATAAAATTCTAAAACCTAAAATTGGAAACAATGTATTTCGTGATAACAACATTTAGTCATTCAAAAAAAAATATCAAATCTTATGAATTGATTCAATCATAATAAGAGAAACTAATGATTCCTAAATCAACGTTTTAACTAGCTATTATTAAATTAAAATAATTCATTATGTCTGTAATGTAAAATATTATTTATGAATACTAATAAAAATAAGCAAGTAAAGTCATATAATTAGCACTGGTCGAAATCTCGAGTGTCAGAAAGCATGAAGATAGAGAAACTTTTAGCCCTCAGATAATATTTTCAGACAGCTTCCAATTAACTAAACACTCTTTTTGACAACTACGAAGATGAATATTGAATTTTATGAATATTTTATTTCTTACAGGCGAGACGAAAAGTGACAAGAGCCGAGCAAGAGAAGCGAATGATGGAACTGAAGAGACGTCAAGAAGAACAAAGGCAACGTGAGATAGTAAGCATAATTCCTATTCTTTTGATTTTCTGGTTTGTAAGCATACTCGAAGTGAAGATTTGATTTTTCGGAATCAACGTTTGCAATTTCGTTTTTTAAATGCAACGATTTGATTCTTTTAAGTAGAAATCTCATACGAGTAGAAATGTAAGAAAATTTAAAAGGATACGATAATAAATTTGCTTTTTTGTCAAACTCAATTCAATTTTTGTAAATAATGAAGATGGTATATTTAAATGTATTAATAGTTTGTGAGAGAATAGTACACACACACATTTATTTTAGATTAAGTCAGTGCTTCTAAAACTGTGGGGAGTGTCCCCTAAGGGGGCAAGAGCCTATTGAAAAGTCAAAAACAAAAGATTATTTTAAATAATTATTAATTTACTGAAAGAAAACAAATAAGATACATTCTGACATAATAAAAAATAAAATGCATATTTACACTGATATAATACACTTATAAATATATCAGTACTGCGCAATATATTTTATAATTAATTTAACAATATTAAGTTAAGAACAAGTAAATAATTACCAGTAAACCCATGGGCTTGTTGTATACAAAATTCTATGCAAAAATTAACACTTATCTTGATAATTTTTGTATGGTTTATAATTAATCTCTTAAATACAGATTAAAAATTACGCTAAGCACTCCACAATGCCACTGTTTAACACATATGTGAGCGTATGTGGTGTACTGGGGTGGGGGAAATAAAATGAATAAATAAACAAATTCTCTGAAATAAGTAAATCCTTCGCAATCACTGGCAATGTCATTTTATTGCATTCCAAAGCCTACGGAATAATTTTATGGATAGCAGTTCACAGAAAAAGATATTACTTCATAAATACGTACATATACGTCAGGGCAATTAACGCATCGGCTGAGCGAGAGGTTTATATACGCCAGAGACACTTAAATGATTAAAGTCGTATTATAGGTTTAGCATCAAAATATTGAAAAATTGATTTCAATACATTGTTGTTGCATGGAGGGAAGGGGGCTATGAAAATTATGATTGAATATTGGGTCGCAAATATTGAAAATTTGAGCACTAGATTAAGTAATGTATTTTTCGTTTTTTTGAAAAAAAATCAGAGAAAGGTGTTTAAATTAACGTTGAAAACAAATATCAAGATATTAACCAATAATGCGAAACAAAAAATAGAATTTAGAATTTATTCAATGAACTCTTACGCAAAACTAATAAACAAAACAAATTAACATTATCACTTTATTAAGAATTTCCATATTGGTAAATCTTTCTAAGAGTCTTCTCAAAGTTAAAATGCTTTTTGTCTGTAATTTTCGGTAGAAAAAAAATAATTAAAATCAAATTTGCTTCAAATGTTATATGAATTTATTTACAATTAAATATTAATATAACTACAATTAAATACTCAGAGATTGTTCCCCAATAAGTATATGCTTGCCTTGACAAAATATCTGGAGCTTTTTTAGTTAATTTTTAAGAGTGTATTTAAAATAATTAGATAAAACCTAAATCTTCTTTCATTGATTTAATTAGATGAAATAGCTCGATTCAAATATTTTTAATGTTTGTGTAAAATAATTCATTTTTTGTGTAAAAAAATTCATTTGAGATAATTTGTACCTTATTAAACGATTTATGTATAACAATTATAGGAAGAGAAGAAGCAGAAAGAGGCTGAGGCTAAGCGGAAACGCTTAGAAGACGCCGAGAAGAAGAGGCAAGCCATGTTGGAAGAGCAGAAAAAGATGAAGGAGGGTGTTAAGCCCAACTTCGTCATCCAGAAGAAGGAGGGAGGTGCTCCAATCATGACTGCCCATGCTGGTGGTTTTGACAAGGTATTAGCGATAATTTTTTAAAAAAATTATCTATACCTGTCATCAGGTTTGTTTTATAGATTCTGTTAAGCAAACTTAATGTCTTAATCCGAATAAGTAGATTAAATATTCGAATATCATCCCATAGATTAAGTTAACTGATTATAAATGTACAAAAAGCTTGCAAAATAAACGTTTCTAATTAAAAAATATGCAGAAAATAGATGTAAATATTTTATGGAAAGTATATATTCCAGGATGACATAGACACCTTTTGTAAATTAATTTTACAAAAATTTAGAAATATAAAACACACATTTTATTGAGATTTTTCCCTTACAAAGGCTAACATAACAATGAAATACATTCTATATATTTTTCAGTGTACCATTTATATTAATACATGTCTCAAAATCTCTATAAACATATTCGGGAAATTTGACTTACTATCGTTCAACATTTTATAGAGTAGTGAAGAATATTTAGCAATAGATATTAATTTAAAGCGTATTATACATAATGCACTGTACATAATTATCATGAACTATTATTTAAGTATAAATAATTCCGCTTATATTTTCTGAGGTATTTGAAAACGATATTAGTTTTGACGTCTTTAAAGGAAACGTAATTTAATTTTAATTTTAACTAGCGTTAATTTTTTTTGAAATTTGTATGATATCTATAACGTATATCATTATTTCTAACGTATATTAGTCTTAAATTAAAAAAAAATTATATTTGTAAGCTAATTGCATCTTTAAGACGAAATCATGCAGCATATTTCGAAGCTATATTCGATAAATAAATAATTTTTCACCTCGAATGAAAGAAGCAGTTTAATATCTTCAAAAATGATTTGTTTATTTTAAATTTTATAGATGTAATTTGTATATTTGGTATTACATATGTTAACTTTTATTTCCAGATGAGCACCGTTGAACAGGCTCGTGCTGAGATGTCCAAATCCAAAGAACAATTGGCTGAGGACAAACAGATCGCCTTGACCTACCGTGTGAAGCCATTGAACATCGAAGGCCTTGGATCCGAGAAATTGCGCTCAACTGCTGAGGAATTGTGGGCTAAGATCGTTACTCTAGAAAGTGAAAAGTACGATTTGGAGGACAAGATGAAGAGACAAGATTACGATGTAAATACATTGCTATTATTATTATTACTTTAGGATTTATATGTAATGTGATAGGGTACTATTAGTTGGAATATCTCATGAATAAAAATAGGAAATAAAATAAAATACTTTAGTATCTTAAGAAAACGAATTGGTAATTAGTAAAGTTATAAAAAATAAAGTTATTTTTTAATTTATGAAAAAGAAACCATTTAAGGTATCCGACTACGTTCAGAACCGTGATTTTGCAAAAGCGCATAAATGAATAATATTTATGATATTTAGTATCACTTAGATTAGAAAGCGTATATAAAATTGTTTTAAGAATAGTATTACAATAAAAAATTATTTAAGTACAATATTTTGACAAAAAATGCACATAAAATGACCCATTTTCAAAATGTTCTCCTTTTATGAAAAATTCTTCTATTATAATAATATTTTGCCTGTCTGTAGCCCAGACCTCTGAACAGAGGCTAAACTAGAATTTTTGAAATGTATAACTTAGGAGTGGATTTATCCATATTTTAATACAACAGAGGGGAGAAATTTTAAGAGAAAAACGCCGATAATTATTTCAATTGGTTATAGCTCTGAAAATAATGTGAATTTTTTAAAAATCCTAGTAGGGACTCTCAGGAGAAATCTTTACTTTATATAAGCACACACACACACACAAAATATTATTATTACAGAGGCATTTTTTATAAACGGAGAACGTTTTGAAAAAAGGTTATTCTAAGTTAGTTTTTTCCCACAATATTGTATTTAAATTATTTTTTTGTCATAATATCCTTAAAATAATTTTATACATGTATTCTAATCTAAGTGACACTAAATATCTTGAAAAGTATCCATTAATGCGCTTTTTTTAAAATCATGGTTCCGAACGTAGTTGGATACCTTAAAGGATAAATATTTTTCTTGTGCTTATAATTCTGTCAGAATAAAGTATTTGTCATCTTTAATGTATCAAAGTATGTTAGGGGGGGGGGGCAAAATATGTAAAAGACAAGATTTTTGTCAAAATTCTCCCTGAGATCCTTTAAACTTTTAATATAAAATCAAATTTTCTTATAACTAAAATTTTAAATAAACATAATGACTACCGTATTAAGAAAATGCCAACCAAAATTAAAAATATACTTTTATATGTTTACTAAAATACTATTTTTCTAACTGTTTACGCTTAACGAGAAATATTGTTTGGAACGAAAGTTAAAAATTGTTTAATAAGACAAGAATGTAAATCATAAAATATAAGCCTTGTGGCCTCGGACTCTTGGCTGATTTTGCCCTGCCGGAAGCTCCAGTCCTGGTCTAACTGAAGAACTGTAATGTTAAGAGGCTGGTTCTGGTTACATTAAAAATTACGAGGTCTGTTGCAATAAAATGTAGCTCGTGTAGCTTTAAAGTGAGACTTTGAGAAAAAAACAAATTAAATTAGTTTTTTTTTACAATTCCACTGTTTATGTAAAAGAGTAATACTTTATGATAAATATCTATATACAAAGGAAATATTAATTTCTATAAAGCTACACTTCATTCAGAATTAAATATTCATAATTTATCTAATAGCTTTTTTGTCTGCTACTCTCTATATTTATAACTGTTTATGTCAAAATTCGTTGTAATGTGATTTCATGTAAATAACAGTAATCGAAAAAAAAATAATAAAATAATGAGATATCAATGGTACAATACAAAAGTTAACTTGATTTAAATTGCATTATATATTGAGCTCTAATTGATATAGCACAGCTCTCTTTTATAAAACAATACAACTATTTTTTTATTCTGTTAATTAAATAATTTATTTTACTTATATATTCATTTTAAATATTTATAAATAACGAAAAAGGCATTAAGAATTTAATGAGAAACACAAAATTTTACTTTATTTATTTTTTGCTTGTTCAATGCAAATTCCTGTAAAACAACGACATTCTTGCTTTACAGTTGAGGGAATTGACTGAAAGGCAAAAACAAATCAACAGACAGAAGGCTCTCAAGAAGGGTATTGACCCTGCGTAAGTTATTAAAATTTCAAACTAACAATAATTTTCCTGCAATAGTATTAATAATATGTTATATATTTTTATATACATAATTTTAATAAATATTGAATTGTAGTATATATATTTAGCTTGCTTTGATATTGGATAAAACAAGTAAGTTTCTAATTATGCGTAAATATGAATTGTTCATTTTTTTGTATAATTACAGTGTATTTTTCATTTAGTGCTTTCATTGATTTATCTTTAAAAATATTAATGTACTATTCTATGTTTTCTAGACTATATACATTTGAAAAACTACTGTATACAAGTAACTTCCAAAATGAGAAATCTAAATGAATTACCGAGTTATTTACAAATTTCTATCTTATATAAATTTATCTTATTAAATTTATTTAAATTAAAGAAAAAGAGTAAAAAAAAAACAAATTGTTATCATCCATCAACTAAGCTTAAGGGAAATTTGTGAAATAAGATAAATAATTACATTCAAGCAAAATAATTTTATTATAATCATCTTATTAATAACATATAATGTGATATTTTCCAGCATTATAATTAAAGTTTTACTTATAGTATTTTTCTAAATAAATTTAAACCAAGGTAACGGATGTTAAGTAGATTTATAAAATTATACGCAAAATTAATATATTCTTCCTTCTATTTTTACAGTGAAGCTGAAGGAAAACACCCGGTAAGATACAATTTACATTCATAACTTTCTGTTTAATAACATGTATTCATCCTCAATAAATTAAGTTCCATAATAGTTTTATGTATAAGCGACTAAGACTTCCCATAGTCTTGTACACAAACATCGAAGATTTATTTCAGTTCAGAATATGACCTATTTTTATAAAAGTGCTGTTTCTACTAATAACATTTCAATTTTTACATTTGTTACACTGGTAGTTCTTTATTTTAACGAGCATTCTCTTTTTTTCTTTTTATTATTGAAGTATTTAATTTGATCAAAATGTATGAAAGCACATTTCAATAATTTTCTATTCAATATTTCGGAAGAAGAATACTTCTTAAAACTTAATATTCTTCAGACATATAGGTGATATTTTAAATAAAGATTTTTAATAAGTAAAAAATTTATATAATTTATATTCATTTTTAATTTTTGGAATCAATGATTGCGATTTAATTTTTCTATACTTTATATTAATACAAATATATCTCGAAAATGATCATAAACTTAAAAACATTTTGCCATATATATAATGACGTATTATTCATTAGAACAATTTATAAAGTATATATATTTATTGTGTCGTACTTTGTTTAAGTATAAAATATATATTTGTACTCATAATTTCTGTTAAAAATAAAGATCGCTGAAAGTCCTTCCAGAAAAAAAATGGTTTATTTATAAATAAAATTTGTTAGTTATAAGTAAAATGAAGTAATAGAAATGCATCTTTTTTGAAGAAATAAATATACTAGCATATAAATTTTGTTTTAACAGAAATATATTTATTTTCATCGTAATGAATTATAATAAGTAAATTATGAGCTTAAGTTGTAAAATCTCGAATTGTTCAAATAATCCTCATTTGATCCAAGCAAATTCCTTAATGAATCCACTAATATATAAATCAACTTCCCTTTCCTTAAATTTGTACATCAATCCAATGTACTTAAAGCTAGCCCTTATCCTTGAACTTCCACCCAATGGTTTCCCAAATAGCATTGGATATAAATTTTGCACAAATGTTTGCATTTAAATTATTTCCAATGCAATTTCAACCTATAAGTTGTTTCGATAAATTTGCTTTTTCAGGTATTGTTTAAACCTGTTTTTAAGCAGATATGATGTATGAAAAAAATTTAATAAAATAAAAATTAAATACTTCTGTAATTTTTGTACCTTTTATTCTTCCTTACTTTCCCTATATAATTGCCATATAACCTTTTACTATAATCCCTTTTCCACCTCCATTTTCCCCATGAAGCCGAAGATACAAGTTGCCAGCAAATACGAACGACGTCTGGACCGAAGGACTTTCGCAATCAAGAAATCTTGGTTTGAGGAAGTAAGTTCGGATACGAACTGTGACAAGGGTTCTCATGAGTGCATCGAAATTTGGGTCATTTACAGTTTGAACGCTCGAAAATAGCATTTGGTACGAAAAAAATGAGGAACATATGTGACCAAATTTCCTCTGCTGTCATGATTTCCCTTATAATTTTTAATATAGATTTACTTAATTTTGTTTCATTATTTCATTGTAGCCAAAAATTCACGTTGCTAGCAAGTTTGAACGTCGTGTTGACAGAAGGACATATGTTGACAAGAAATCCTTGTTCGATGGTGTATGTATAAGGAATAGAAGTAGTTATATTTCATCCAGTTGTATTGTGATTCCCAAATCCATATGTAGAGCTAGTTTTGTGCTTCCGCCAGTTTATTTTAAAGATATTTCCTACATCCTAAAATTATCCATTTTGTGCCAAGCGTTAGCTGGCGTCTACCAATGCTCCATGCCTTTTCCTTTATCGTTTACTATGGTGTTTCACTATTTGTTGTTCATTTTGGCCTAGTTTAAATTATAATTTTAAGTTTTGTGTTAATTTTAAGCAGTCAGAAACTTAATACTGTTCATAAAATTTTTTACATCTGATAATTTTCTGACAAAAGTATTTATAAATGATCCTAAGCATTTTCGGATTGTTAGCAATATATATTACTATTAATTAAAACAGTTACAAAATGAACAAATCTAAATTTTAAATAGAGAAACACTGTAGATTTCAAATGCTAGTTATATGTTTGTTCATTCCTTAGTTTGTTTTGTGAAATTAGCTTTAATTAATCCCATAAATACACCATCGTCTTCAAAGTTTTTGAGACAAAAAAAAAAATCAATTTGAGTTTATTGAAAAAATACTATTTTGATAAGAGTTTTTGTTTAGATGAGTTTTAAAAAGTTTTTTTTTCTTTTTATCGTATTATGCACTTTTCAAGTGAATAATTTTTTTTAAATGAAAAAAAAATAATAATCGAAATCTCTTTGTCAGATATGAAACGTTTTTTGGTTTTTGAAGGTATTCCAGGTAAACGTACTTTCAAGACTTTTGTATCATTTGCAAAAGTGTATTTTTGTGTGTAAAATATTTTTGCAAGATATAACTAGAAAGAATAGTTTTTGACTTTTTTAGATATTTTTTGACATAGTTTTAAAATGTGTGTTTTTGTTTTTTGCAAGAAAGCTAGAAAAAGTAGATTTTGAATTTTTCTAGTTTTGTTTTTGAATTAGTTTTTAAAAAGAAATATTTATATTTTATTTGCAATAATTTTAAGAAAATTAAAAACGTGTTTTTGAATAATATATAACTTAAAAGTTTGACGTTTTTGATTTTATCTTACATTATTTTTTTTTTAAAAAAAATGTTAAAGTTCTAGAGATGCATGCATCTTTTCCTATTACAAAAACTAATACCACTTTCTTATTTATTTTATACTGATTTTAAATTTAAATAGCATGTTTTTTAATTTTAATGCATGTTAAAAACTTTCAACTTATAAAATGAATTTCAAAATTATAAATTGATTATTTTTATAAAAATGACTTTATATATTAATTTTTCTTATGATCTTTCTTTATGATGTGATATTATTTCTTTTTCTTTATTTAATTTTTTATTTTAGTAAGCAGTTTACTAGAGGAAAATAAAATAATTTCTTCCCAATAGAAAACCATTTACAATAAATGAAATATAAATTTATCTCAATTTTTGCATAAAAATAATCAGTACAAAAAAATGTTCAAATAACCATTCCTCTAAAACTTTACTTATTTGATGGATTATGAATCCAGTTTGCTCAACATATGACTTATATTTCCCATGAAATTAATTAAACTACTTATGTAAAATTATACGTTAAGCACCAATAGATTGAATCTAAATTATAAACATGGTTTAAATAAAAAAGTTATGACATTAAAATAACCTCAATAATTCAAGTAAAAACTTTTTATTAAATATATCCACAAATTTACAAACATTTAAAGCAATAAAAATTTATCAAAACGAATAAATAAAAATGACATATTTGTAATGACATATAAATAATAGTAGGTATTAAATTAATTGCAAAATCATCTGATTAGTTTCGCATGATAGTTTCCAAATCTAATATTTTCTGTGTAAGGCATAATTCATAAGAATAGAAAATGTTACAAGCAAATTAGCATTTTTGATACTTAATTTTTGCAAATATAAACAAAAAACTTTTTAGATAAAAATAGAGATTAATTATGGACGATTTTCATCAATTTTAGATTTATTGTGTATCTTTATAGTATTAACTAGTTTTGTGTGGGAGATTTAACAAAAATGTGCATTTAAAAATATAAATAATTTTGACTCGAATTGATTATGTACAACCATTTTTAATCAATATAAGAATTCAAGAAACCCATTTTTTAAAAAATAAAAAATAATGACCCTTTTTGTTAAAAAGTTACATGCGTCATAAAAAAAATCTAAATATTTTCAAAATGATAATAAGAGAATGAATAAAGTATTTTAACATATTAATTGACAGAATGCATTAAAGGTGCATGCAGTTAAAGCTGAAATTTTAGTATTTATTTTTAAAATTAAGTAATTGCAAATATTTTTACGTTATATATATACTGATTTTTTTAATTATTTTTGTTCGAAACCTGATAGGGCTTGGAAAAAACCGTCAAGGAACAGATGGAGAAGTCATGGGCTGAGCGTATGAATACCTTCAAGGAGAGGGGACCTAAACAGCTGCCAAAATGGGATCCTACCGCCCCTAAGGTCAAAGAGGTCATCGAGCACAGGACGTATGATGATGATGACTTGTTGGATCTTGAGCCTCCATCTTTCGGTTTGCCCGAACCTGAACCCGTAAGACAAGCATCCCCACCTCAGGAAGAGGAAGAGGAGGAGGAAGAAGAAGAAGAAGAGGAAGAGGAGGATGAAGAAGAAGAGGAGGAGGAGGAAGAGGAGGAATAAAAATAATATATGTTTAAATGAAGAATATAACCTGATTTCCTGGGTAAGAAAGAATTTCACTATATTTCAAAGATGATCATAAAAATAAAGGAGAAATATATTAATAATTAATATTTTTCTATAGAAAAAAGAATCATTTTGAACAATTTTTAAATAATTGCAAATGTGCGCAAATTAATAATTAAATAAATTTATTCAATATAATTAGTAATTTAGAATATATGCTAGTTTATGCAGTATTTTATTATTTAAAACACTGACACCACAAAATTATAAATTTCACTTTGTTTTGAATATGAATAATGTTAAATAAATTATATATATGTTATTGTGTATAACAAAAACAAAAATCTTCACATCCCCTAATAAGAAATACTATGTGATTAATTTTGAACTGGCCAACGTAAACAATAACTGGTTTTCAGGAATCTGCAATATTTAATGCAGTATATCAGTACTAACGTATGAAAGAAAGGCAAAGTTTGAAATGATTATATTACTTTAATACAATTTTTAAAAGAAAATATATTTACATATTTTAGTCCATATTTTAAAATATAGTTTCTTACCGTATTTCTTTTCATTTTCAGAGTATCCTGGCAAATAGACGTGAATAGATGTATTTTCTTACACTGTTTTTTGGAGAATTTTAAATAAGAACTTTAAATTTATTATAAAAATATTTTTAAAAAAACATCAACTAACCATGTGGAAAAGACCATTTGATAATTGCTTCAAAAAACGCAAAAATCTGGATGATTTATTCATACTGAAACCAAGATGCTCAGTCATTCCTTAATTCCTCTTCTATTCTGTTTCCATTTGCTTATTTTATTTGCTGTAAAATATGTTAATGAAAATACATCATGTAAAAGGATATGTAATAAAAAATATCTGTTTCATCTTCTGTTTGTACTCTTCTATTGCGATTACTTTAACACTGTACTTGGATTCAATTCATTTGTGGTGGATTGTGTGCTTGTACGTATCTGTTAAATGTAAACCAATATTTATTAAAGACTGCAACGTTTTACTCGGATGTATTTGGTTTCTTTTTTTTATTTCAACATTACAGAACATGATATTTAAATTTCAAAGGAATACATTTTTGATATTTCTTACAAGTCCTTAATATCGAACAAGCTCTTACATCTAATTCTTCAATTGTTAACCAATTCAAAATACGATGTGACTAGTAAAAAGAAACTTGTATAGAAACTAATATGAAAACATGATGTGTAATTAGTATAAAAGCATGGTATAACTATAATGCATATTCATCGTTTATCAATTCAAAAGTACTACTACTATATATATATATATATATGTAGGGGTGTATTTTATTTATACAAGTGGCTTTTCTTTTGTTGTCTAGGAGTGAGTCACTATGTCCAGGATCTTGATATTCAAAGAAATAAGCTGATTAGAATAAAATTACTGTTTAATGAAAAACATTAGATTATTTCCAATTAAATACTGATTAACAAATTTTATGAGTTATTTCATGGAGCATACTCTCAATTGTCGCTAAGCCTAACGACTGCCACGTTGACCGAAAAACGTGACCTCTCGTTCGTAAACCGGAATCTGTCCCTCAGACGTCTCTCTCGTTCCCTGTCGCTCTCGTTTCTCCCTCAAAACCCACCTTTCCGGGGGGATGCATATATTTTCTGGTAGCGCTGTCTATTGGTGAAGTTGTAACCTCACTGATCGGAATATATTTATATTCCCTAATACTTTAAATCCTACATATATATATGTGAGTGTGTGTACTGGGGTGCAAAACTTAAGCAACAAATGTTTTTTTTTCTTCTTGCCTTATCCACGAGAAATTATCTGAGAGACATAAAATTCAGAAAGGAGTGACAGCATTTTGTGCCAAAACCATAACAAACAATAACTGTGGAAGAATGAATGTAATGTATATAGTATCGAATCAAACAAAAAAAAAAGGTTTTATTGAACTCATTGACTGTCAAAGAATAACAAGCAGATGTTCCTTAGTAACGGATATGCCCTCCCTTTACTGCAATAGTGGCTTCGCACCGTTTATCCACACTCAACACCAGATTGTCCAACAGTTATTGATGTCAGAAACCATTTCAGTTTCTTTTCCATCAAGTCGCTCCAAAGTATGCCCCACATGCTCTTTAGCATTTAAATAAGGGGAAAATTTGGGAAATCCATTCGAGTGATATCTTCACTTTCCAGTAGCTACCGAACATCAGCAATCCGGTATGACCGTGCATTGTCATCCATAAATGAAATCTGATTCAATAGCACTTCAGAACAAACGCACATGTGGAAGGATCACCTCTTTACAACAGCGATTATCGGTTACAGAACCTCTGTCGAAAAAGAGGAGCTCAGTCCATCCGTTCAGCATAATGCCTTCCCAGATGACAACTCGATCCCCGTAACGGTCTCTTTCTGTGATGCTACTGGGATGAAACCGTGTCTCGACCTCTCTCCAAATCAACTGGTATCGGAAGTCACTTGTGGCACTGAAACGATTCTCATCAGTAAAAAGGAAACCATGTCCATTTTTTGAGTTCCTTACACCACTTTTAACGGTGCCGTCGATGGCCAACTTTCAAAAGAATGCAGTGTTTAGGACGACAGGCAAATATGCCAGCTTTGTTAAGGCGTCTTGCCACATTAAACCGTGACACTTGCCACCCAGTTGCTGTACACAGTTGCTGAGCAATGGCGCTTGGTGTCTGTTATCGGGCTCTTTTCCCCATTATGGCGATATATTGGTCATCTACTGCAGTTGATTTCCTAGGGCGGCCACCACCAATCTTTCTAACAGCTGTGCCTATGGTTTGGAAGGCTTACCAAGCACACGAAATGACACTTTTGTTGATACTGATCTCTTTTGCTACACTGGTCACACTACGCCCCTCCTCTATCTTTTAGGTCATTTTTTCACTTGTGAAGTCGTCCAGGTGATTTCTTCTAGCCATATTTCACGAAAATACTCATTTGCACTTGCAGCGATTCACTTTAAGTGCTCCTATCTTTTTCCTTTTATTATCATTTTAAGCTGCGAACACCTGCAGTACGCGTTTTGCGTGCACTCACGTGACCTAAAACGTTTTGTTCCTGATAATTGCCCACGGATCATCTTCCTATTGAATTGCGTGTTCATTGTAATGATCGCAATAAAGTCTTTTCTGCGATTTCATGGCTGTCTGCTTAAAATTTACATTACTATTTGTTTTGTACACTAGTGTGTATTTATATACATGTACATATACATATATATATGTACGTGAATAATAGTATAAATACAAGTGTTCTCGTATTCTCATTGGGGCTACTGAATAGTGCAAGCAAAGATGGATATTATATTTACATTATTTATATTTCATATATGAGCAAAATCTCATATCTGTAAGACATTAATAAATGAAGGATACGATAGAATAACACGTATCTCTAATAAAAATTAAAAAAGTATAACGTTCAAAAATTAATAATTTTAAAAAAAATGAAAAAATCGAAATAATGTAATAAGAATTAATATATAAATATAATAAAATATAAGACAAATGATGCAATAAAACAAAATCAAGTGTTTTCTCTTACCGAGATTTCTTAAAAATATAAATTAACTTGTCGATCCAAAAAGTTAATAAAATTTAAAATAAATAGTTTTTTCTGCAACATTTTATAATTTTCACAAGTAAATTTTCTATTTCAATGAGAATATTAAATTTAATTTACATACTTTATTATAAAAGTAAACAATCATATCATGGCTCAGATATCCCCTATTTGAAATAGGTGAACTTTATAACACAAAGTAGAGGCATATCCCTTGGATAAGATAAGAGTTGGCTTTTTATGTTCTCAGTATTCAAAAAATTTACACAGCATTAAAAATTTGGTTTGATCTTTAAAGTGTAAGATTTATATGTTTTTATTCCAGTACAAATCATATCACTAATTTTGTTATCTATGAGGCAACGTTTTTTTTGTAAAATGAAAGCTTATATTTTCATAAGACACAAGAAAATAATAATCAAACCTTGTGTGAACAAAATAATTCTTTATTTGTATTGTAGATTATAAATTAAGTATAAATATTTATTTAATTGTAACCTTTTTTATTTTAGTAATATATTTATGTAAATATATATGTAATGAGAACGCATCACTTTTGGAGTCACTGAGATTTAATTAGCATTATATTAGCGTTTAGGATAGAGGGAAATTGGGAAAAACTTCTCTGAACAACCTCTCTATAAATATTATTTACAGATATAGATAATTCTATAACAAATAATTTAAAAAGAACTCTTAAGTTAAATAGCATTAACTTCTGCTAGCTGATTTTCTAGATTTGATATTAACTTTAAAGAAACAACCTTAAAAAACTTACATTTGTTCCGTATATATATAAATATTCAAATTAAATTTTATTTATATTTAAAATCGCCTAAAATAATAAAATCGAATGTTCAGTCACAAGTTCTGATTCCATGAAGTACGAAATATTGAGTTACAGTAATGTTACTAAGATTACATTCAATTTGAATTCAAAGTACTAAGGCTCTAATCTAAAAACGAAAAGAACGAGGAAAATTTAAGATTCAGTAAATGTCATCTTCTGGGTATTTAACTGAATTTTAAATCTGCTGTTACCAGTCAGCAGTTTCACACACACACACACATGTATATATATATATATATATATATTAATTTATGTTACTTTCACCTTAAAAGCTTTTTAATTTGTAATGGTCCTGAACCTCCAGGACTTTCGCTTGAATAATTAACTGTAGCTTACCTAATGTATTAACTAACTAATGTTTTACCCGCCTAATGTATTAACTAATATCTTACTTGCCTAACTGTATTTCTTTGAAATTAAAAACACAGTGTATTTAAATTAAGAGCTGCATCACAAACCTTATCCCATTATCTAGTTCAATCAGAAGAAATGCCCCTAGGACAGGTATGTGATGGCCCATGACACAATATTTTGTGCACGCCATGGACCAAAGCATTTAGCATTGTAGTTCAAAATAACAAAGTTCACTATGAAGTATTACGAGCAAACGCGAGTAATCGGTTGCAGAGTGTACACACGTTCGTTATTGTCTTGCTTTAGTTACGCCGTGGACTATAATTGCTAATGATACAAAGTTTGTCTACACATAGTAAAATCAATTTCGTTGACACAGCTGTATTTTAAAGTTTGTGTTATACATATGATTTCCAACTGTTATTTAACATGGCTAGTTTAGCAAAAAAAAAAAAAAAAGTGCAAGATAGTAAGTGTAGCAGAGAATTTCAACTTGGTAGACCCAGAAGTTTGCTCGATTAGTAAATGCGACAAACGATGTGTGTTTTATATTCTGGAACAAGTGGCATGTAGAATATCGTCTGCAAAACGGTATTTTGAAACAAATCACAAATCCTTTTGTCTAAAAAGGGAACCAGAGTAAAAAGGATTAATTGCTTAGAAACCGTTTTGCAGAGACCCCAGCATAGTTGCTTTCTATGAAAAGTAACATCTTACAATACTAATAAAAATTACTTGTCATCCAATGTGCAACAACAAAAGTCACACTAATGTTACTTTAATTTGAATTACACGTATAACTAAAATATTTACTACTATAAAGTGAAAAATGAATTTTTTCGCAGTAAATAAAGAATTTTGAGAGTTGGTTAGTATTTAGTTTAATTATTTTCCCAATTATATCACAAGTCAAAAACATTTGATGACACGTATATACCTCATTAAACATGTCTTTAGTAAAAATGGTACGTCGATCCACAAAGGTTCACCACCCCTGTCCTAGAAAGTCAAGTGAGTTTTTGAACTTCAGGTCTGTGTTTCATATATTGTAAAATCTGTCGTCTAACACTCACTATTAACACAAAAAATATTATCGAAATTTAAGGGTGCATGTTATAACACGGATTTAAAAATGATAGCTTTAAAAAAATGAGACCTCTTCATACAGATTATAGAATGTTTCTTTAAAAGGAATGGCATTTTTCATAAAATTAAAGTGTTGTATTCCTAGAAGTATCCTATATTTCAAAAGCCTAGGATAATACCTTAAATAAAAGACTTTAAAAAATAACCGCATTGTATACGTATATTTTAGGGTTCTTCGTAAAAATGGGAGTGCACGTTATACGGCAAATATTCCTAAAAATAAAAAAATGCAGCTTAAGATTAAAGGTGCGCGTTGTACGGCGCAATGCGTTCTGTGCTGGATTCCACTGTAAAAGACGAGATATTCTGGAACGTGCCCGAGTTTTATTTGCGCCATGTTGCTTCTACTTCATGTTTATGTCATAATTTTGTATCATCCATACTTATGTTTGAGTTTGTGTTTAAATGTGCAATAAAATGAAATAACCAGTTACAAAATGATTCCTCATCACTTCAACATCATCCTCTACATAAATTTCCACATTCTCAGCCAAATGAGCAATATTTAATTACATGAAATCATATCACTCGCCCCTACGTTATGCTCTGGTGGACACGTAAAACGCAACACTAAGAAGGTCCAGAGATATTACAGAAAATTTATTTGGCAGATAACATGTTGTAATATTACAGCCTCTTGTGACGTGAAGATAATGACAAAATCGGTAGATAGTGTAGCCGCTATTGTAGACTATAACCGCTGACATACGCCTCGGCATAAAGACTTTGAAAGTATACTTGGGGTACAGGAATTCATGCGTCTTCCATATATTGCCAAATCTGATCTGGTGCAGCATTGAGTGGTGTATCCCGTGCCAGTCGTTTTGAAAGCGGGGCCCACACGTTTTCGATTGGTGATAGATCAGGAGAGAAAGCAGGTCAAAGAAGCAATTCAATCTGATGGTCAAACAAGAATTCTTGAAAATTGTGTGCCACGTGTTGTCATGCATTATCCTATTGGAATATGGTTGATGGCAAAAGTTAAATATATGGGAGCCCCAAGGATGCCAACATCTCAGAGATGTAGCGCTGGCTGTTCAGTGTACCGGCAATGTGTACTAGATAGGTGCGGCAGTGAAATCCAATACCACGCCAAACCATGATACCCTGTGCAGAACCAGTGAGGCGATGCATAAGGCATTAGTTCAGCAGCCTCTCACCACAGTGTCTCCAAACTCGAATCCGATCATCGGGATGTTGCCGGCAGAAACAGGATTGTTTAGTAAATACAAAGTCGTTTCATTCCATTGTCCATGTCCATTGTTCATCGTACCATTGGTGGTGCAAATGCCCGTAATTTCCACTCAAGGGTAAACGAAGCAATGAACACCTTGCGGACATGCCACACTGCTGCAAACGGCGTTGAATGGTACGAGCGGACGCCGAATGATGCGTAACAGACTGGATCTGTTGAGTTACGGTACGTAATGTCGCTGCGAGATCCATTACTACCATACGCAAAGTCCGCCTGTCATCATGGGTAGTGGTGCAACGAAGTTGTTCCGATCGGCTCCGTCGGTTCGTCCTTTCTTCCTACATCCAGCGATAACAGTTCAGCATCACATTTGCTTGATTTCTGTTCAATATGTCGCTGGCTGTAGGAAGAAAGGACGAACCGACGGAGCTGATCACAATAACCACGTTGCACCACTGCCCATGATGACAGGTGAACTGTATGCATGACAGTAATTGATCGCGTAGCCACATCATGAACCTTGGCACAACAGATTCAGTCTGTTACGCATCATTCGGTGTCCACTCGTGCCATTCGACGCCGCTTGCAGAAGTGGGGAATGTCTGCAAGGCGTCTATTGCTTCGTTTCTCCTTGAGTGGAAATCACAGGCACTTGTGCCACCAATGGTGCAATGAACGATGGACATGAATAACGGAATGAAACGACATTGTGTTTATTGAAGAACCCTGTTTTTGCCTGCAATATCACGATGCTCGGATTCGAGTTTGGAGACACTGTGGTGAGAGGCTGCTGAACTGATGCCTTATGCATCGCCACACTGGTTCTGCACCCGGCATCATGGTTTGGCGTGGTATTGGATTTCACTGTCGCACCCCTCTAGTACGCATTACCGGTACACTGAACAGCAAGCGCTACATCTCTGAGATGTTGCAGCTCTTGGTACATTTAGTACTCTCCCATACATTTAGCTCTTGCCATCAGCCATATTCCAGTAGGATAATGCACGACCACACGTTAAACGCAATGTTCAAGAATTCTTCTTTGACCATGAGTTTGAATTGCTTTCTTGGCTTTTTTTCTCTCCTGATCTAACACCAATCGAAAAAGTGTGGTCTCCGCTTTCATAACATCTGGAACAGAATACACCACTCACTGCTGCACCAGATCAACTTTGGCAATATATGGAAGCCCATGGACTGCGGTACCCCAAGGACACATCCAAAGCCTATGGTTCTATGCCGAGACGTATGTCAGCGGTTATAGCCAACAATGGCGGCTACACTGACTACTGATTTTGTCACTATCCACGCGTCACAAGAGGCTGTAATTTTAAGCGTTTGATCTTTGCACAATATGTTATCTGCCAAATAAATTTGGCTGTGATATCTCTGGTCTTTCTTTGTGTTGTATTTTTTTTTGTTGCTGACAGTGTACGTACCAATAAATACGTACAGGTTTCATTGCATGATAATTCCGTATGTTTCACACAGTTATGTGAATCATGTTTAATTTTTGCTGTATTTTTAGCATAGATTCTATATATACTACTAGCTGACCCTGCTCCGCTTTGCTGTGGCTTTGTTTGAATACGTTGATTTAATATTATTCTAAGCCATTCAATGCAGTCAAATTAATCTTTGCTTACAATTTCGAAGAGTTGAAATTTAGAATAAAACAACATAATTATTTTAATTTTGCACTTGATTCATCTTCTATTTGATTATAGTATAATGCATGAATTACTTATGAAGTTGTTAAGTAACAACATAAGAAGATTTAATTTTGTGAATGAGGTGACTAACGTTTTGATTTTTATCAATTTTTAATATTATTTTTATCATTTTAATGAATAACAAGAAATAAGTTTATAAAACTAATCTCTAAACGGTGCACAATATTTTTCAGTAACCCGTCTTTTCCTAACTCAAATAGATTCGACGTTCTCTCCCCACGTGAGCATGCAACATATAGTTGCCCATTCGAGAAACATGGATTTTCAAACATCAAATGGGCATTGTTTGGCTTTGAGACTTATTTATGGTCATCGCGAAAACCAAACAAATCTGGAATTGAAGCGTTTTGAATGGTATTGGAAATACTGGCGATATCACACTGAAACACGTGGCAACAGGACGATTTCTTCTTTAAACTTTTCAGTCAAAATGTTTGCTTCAAGAAGTTACCCGGTAATTCTTTAATGAATAAACATGTACCGTTGCATAATTTAGGTGAATTTAAGTTACGCAGCAAAATAACCAGTGAAAACTAATCTTCAATCGAAGATTGTGTGGTGGCATTTCTGATATATCTAGATAATCTGGAAGTTTATTTCGTTAACATCAGCATATTTTCTGCCTAAGTAAAAGGATTACAGAGCCAATCATTATCTAGATAACTATTCAGTATATCAGAAAGACACTCTCAATCAGCTCATTTTTTGTCTGAACAGCAATGCAGAAGTTGTTTGCAGTTTGGGATGCAGTTCTTCATCACTTCTAATATCCAGAATTTAGAAAATAATTGCACCGATTGATCAACTTGCAATTGTACTCATAGTCAATCGAAGTGTTTCGACGTTTCGCCGTAAAAGTGATTGTTTTAAACATGCGTTAATCTCGTGAGCATAGTGCGAGGAATGACTGGAAATGTCTGACGGAAATCACCACACAGTAGAAGGACAGTATCACCGAATATTTTTTGCTCTCGCTTAAATCTTGCAAAGTTCTATAAAATGCCTCGAGTTAATGCTTGTGGGATATGGTACACTCATCTGATTATGATAGAACTCTTTTGCAATACCGTAGCCAATCCGCTTTTTTTCAACGGTACATATTGCGCCTGGTTTCTTGTTAATGTCTAATGGCACTTTGAATGCGGAATGTGCAGTTTGTCCACCATCTAACAAATTGACAACAATGCCAAATACTGTAATTTCCTATTGCAATCGTATTTTGTCAAGGCTGTGCCTGCAAGCTTAGTTGCTATAGGAAATGAAAATCTGGACGCGAGATTCGAACGCAAAGCCATTCGACCTCATTCCGGCAATATCCAGCTAAGTTAGGAGAGTTTCTGAAATCCGAATCCAGATTCTCTTTTCCCACCCCGAGATGCAGCCGGTGACCTCGTTCGGTGCAGCTACCCCTGCAAGTTCAGCCTCTGAAGGGGGAAGGGGGCATTACGGTCGTCCGGCATTATCCGGCAAAATTATGGGAACTTCTACAATTCGATTTCAGATTATTGTACCCCACTCAGAAAAACATCAGATAATCATTTTTTACAGCCCAAGAATTTTAAGGTAAGCCTCTGCCATGGTTCGCGTAAAATACGGATCTGGCATTGTTTCACAATGTGATCGTCTGGCGTTTTTGACCTAGTTATGGGCTTTTATTGAATCGGATGGGAATATTCCGATCAGCAATCCCAATCAGGACTCACTTTTTGCTTTCCTACGTCTGCAAGTCTGGCCGGTACCACTGTACGTGAATATTATGGTCATACGTCATTATCCGGTAATGTTACCAGTACTCCTAAAATTCGATTTCAGATTCTCACTCCACACTCCAAAACGCACACGGGATTGAGTTTTGATGCCCCAGCGCGGGCACCTTCAGTCGCTAGAGGGAATGAAAATCCGGACGTTGAACTTGAATGCAAAGCCTTGTCACCTAATTCCGGTAATACCCTGCAAAAGTTACGGGAGTT
>BMAV01003409.1:219882-233583 GCA_019973955.1 Trichonephila inaurata madagascariensis
AGAAAGGCACTTTTCACGCACCAAGACTTTTAGGGTAAGCCCCTGCCACGGTTTGCGTAAAATGTGGTCGTTGGGAATTATCCGGCAAAGTTACAGGAGTTTCTCGAATCGGATATCAGATTCAAATTTTCCGTTTCAGTTAAGTCAGGGACCAAGTTTTCGCGTTCCAGGTCTTTTAAGGTAAGCCCCTGCCACGGTGTGTTCATCCGGCATTAGCCGGCGAAGTTACAGAAATTTCTAAAATTCAATTTCAGATTCTCGTTTATTATCTCAAAATACATCAGAAACGCAATTTTTCCGCTCTAAGACTTTTAAGGTAAGCTCCGGGGCGTTATATGTGGGCGTCCGGCATTAACCGGAAAAGTTAAAGTAATTTCTAAAATTCGATTTCAAAAAATCTCGTTCACCATCCCGAAATACACCAGAAACGCAATTTTTTCGGTCTAAAACTAGGATACCTAGGTCATACTAGGATATACCTTGTATTTTGCAGTGTACTTCAAATTTCATGGGCCAAAATGGTTTCATTCTGGCAAAGTGTTTACAATTTGGTAACCTTGATACCTTGAAATAGGGAATTATTCCGATAAGAGATTCTTATTCGTTATTTAAAAGCATACTTAAAAAAAAAACGTTGCATTTTTAAAAAACTTTAAAATTTCGGCTCCAATGTTCATTATGTGGCCTTGGTATCGGATCGTGAATGGCCTTGTCACAAGTTCCAGCCCAGTACCACTAAAAACTGCCGTGTTGGGCAGCGATACACGTTAAATGTATCGAGAGATCAATTGTCCTCCCGTTGGTGTGGTGTGGTAGTTAGGAGAGGCGGTGCCAGCTCAGGTGTCGTCCACGTCACTTGACCATGGTTCAAAATTAAGTGAGCCGTCACCAGAAGCCGTCGTGTAGCTGAAAAGTGTGACGTTAATATCCATTCACTCACCTAATGTTCATTATGGTTTTGGTAGCCGAATTGTTATGGTCGGGAACTAGTGGTCCGATTTAACGAGTCGTGGGCTCGAGTACTTATATTACCAAAGGCATTCCGCTAAAGGAACTGCTGCACGTTAAATGTGTCAAAGTTCACAACCCTTATAATGGCATGTAGCGGAAGTTTAGAGAATGGATTGCTAGCTTTTGTGTCGTTCTCGTCATTTGACCGAAGTTTAAAGTAATGAAGTCCGTAGCCATTTGTCCTCACTTTTCCTTAAAGTGGGATGTTTAAATCAAATCAAATCAATCAAATTCCCTGTGCAGTATGACTGGAAAGTAAGGCTTACGTTCCATTTTTATGGCTTTTGGAGCTGAACGGAAAAATACCTGCACTGTGAAGTGATGCATGTGTAACATTTGATTTATAATAATATCGAGTGTTAGGATTATGAAAATGACATGCCTTGATTTAGAAGAAGGAATTGATTGATCAGTTTATTTGAGAATACCACTAGATAGGAAAGAATGATGTCGTATTAAAGGTCCGAATGAAAGAAAAGTTGGTTTGGAACAAGTAATGATAATAAAAAGAATTATAATGTCAATTCCTACTTAGGACACAACAAAGAAAATTTTTGTTTTAGTTACCTTTCATTAAATAGCAATTAATATAATTATATATATATAAATGACAGAATCACAATATTAAGTGACAAAATTGAAAGCGATTTTCCTTTCTATATATAGTGTTGGACTACTTTGTTTGTTACTATTTATTCATTAATCAAATTTTATTCTAATAAAATAGTATAGAAAAAAAAGAAACAACATTCTCAGAAATTAGGCCGTGTCAGGTGGGTTTCGAACCCACGACCTTTGGATTAGAAGTCCAACGCGCTATCCATTACGCTATAGTGACACAACGAAAGATTATCTTTTCCATATATACTGTTAGACTATCATTTTTGTTTGTTACCTTTTATTCATTAATTAAATTTAATTAATGAATCAATATTTGAAAAACTGTATTAACATGAAGTGTCATCCACTACAAGTTTTAAAAAAATGTATTTGAACTTGAGTGTATGAATACAAAGTATTTTATTAACGACTGAAAATTTGAACAAGATTTATATTTATATAAATAAATATATATAAGGAGAGAAAAAAGTAAACTACATAATAGTAAGTAATGGAAAAAGTAAATGTGCATGTGAAGAATGATACAGATTTTAATGACAGCAAAAATGTGAAATCGAAAAATTAACTGTGATTTCATTTGTTTAGATTAACGTTCTTTTGTTTGAATATCAAAATACTACTACTACTAATAATAAATCGCTTCTCTCTCTTGTGTGTGAGATTCAAACCTAATCTAAGCTGTGGCAGCGGTTGCACAGTGGTCATTTCACAGACTCGGTGGTGGTCTGCCATGAGTTCTATCCTGATACAGCCGAAGACCTCTGCTTAGAAGGGGCCTATGCACGTTAAATCTGTCGAGGCTCAAACGTCCTCTCGTTGGTGTGGTGTGAAAGTTAAGAGAAGTGGTACCAACTCAGGTGTCGTCTTCGTAACCTGACCATGGTTCAAAATTATGAGGTCTGTCACCAATAGCTAATCACCATGCAGCTTTATTGTGCAACATAAATATAACTCTCACTTACTCTGTTAGCCCAGTAGTCAAGGCATGGCAAGCATGTCATGAGTTCGAGCCCAGTACCACAAAAGACCCACCGTGTAGGACAGCGATGCACGTTAAATCTGTTGAGAGCTGAAACATCCACCCGTTGGTGTGGTGTGGCAGTTAGGAGAGGGGTCTCAGGTGTCGTCCACATCACTTGACCATGGTTCAAAATTACGTGGTCCGTCGCCAAAAGCCCTCGCACTGTTCAGCCAAACGCTGAACAAACGAGTGCGACGTTAATATTCACTCACTCACTCACTCTTTTATAAACTTCCAAAATTCAAAAAGCAAAGGATGCACAAAATAAGCAGTGGGAATGAATGGTTTTGTATATTTTTTTTAGTGATCTAGGAAAATTTTTTATCTTTCTTCTCGGATGAATTAGAATTAAACTCAAAAGTAAGTTCTTGTTTTTAGGAATGATAAAATTCTTATTTCGTACCGTTAATACTTTTCATTTACAGCAATAATAAGTTTAGAAAACTTTAAAACATTTTAATTTTTATCGTTTTAGAATGTGTGTGATTTTGTTACATTGTTAATTTCGAATGATTGTTGACATATATCAATAACTTGGAAAAAAAATTTTGTTGCCTCAAAAGAAAAAAAAAGAGAAAAAAAAAAGTACTGGTTTTGTTTAGTGGCATCCCAATCTTTACTTCAGCCTATCCAAAAGTTTTAAAGAATCCATATACCGAACAATTAAAACATTCAAATAAATCATAAGAAAAGCCAACCATTCTTGATGCGTGACCGACGTGTCACACACATGAGTTCGCTGAAGAACCGCTGAAGACCCGCCGCGTAAGGGGCGATGCACGAAGCTCAAACGTCCTTCCGTTGTTGTGATGTGGAAGTTAGGAGGGGACTGCCAACTCAGGTGTCATCCTTGTCACTTAACCAGGGTCCAAAATTACGAGGTCCGTCGCTAAATGTTCTCGTGTAGCTGAACAGTGCGACGTTAATATTCACTCACTCACTCATTCAACTTAAAAAAACAGCTTTCTTTCCCTAATAGTAAATTAACTGCATGTAAATAAAATGAAAGTTTATCCAATTCTAATTAAATTTTACGTTGCGAGACATTTTCGGGAATGTTTTTTTTTTGAATATTGAGTTAAACTTCTGTTATAATTACACTAAAAAAATATGATATTTCAATTCCGTTTGAATGAAGTACTATATTCATTCAAGCGGAATTGAAATCCGTTTTGGGCACTAAAATGTTAACTTCCGCTTATCTAAGCCTCTACTTCCGATTACTTAACACCTACTACAATTTACTACATATATTGGATTTTAACTGACTTAGAACAAAAATTACAATAAATTATAAAGCTAAATAGATATTTTTTTATTCAATTAAGCAAAAAACCGAAAATATGAACAAAAAATACTGTGTTAATGAATGGAAAATACTAACAGATGTGCGTTGAGTGAGTAAATGAGTGAATATTAATGTCGCAATGTTCATCTACTAGAGGGCTTTTGACAATGGACCTCGTAATTTTGAACCATGATCAAGGGATGAGGACGACACCTGAGCAGATGTGAGTTAAAGTCGACTTAATTAGATTTTTTTTACTACTGTTGCATTTTCAGTTTGAATGAGGACTAGTAACTGTGAATCTCTCGATCAAGTAAAGAAAATGAAAACTGAGCTGGTTCTCCTCAATACTAAACTTCCACACCACGGCAATATACATTGCATAGAAGATTACTTTGAATGAGATTTACTAAATCTTGAATAATAAATTTATATATATATAGTTTTGTGACAGCAGTCCTGTCAATTTGGATCACAATTTACATATGACCCTCCCCCGCCCCCACCTTTGCAATCGCTACAGTCTTTTCCTTTCGCTAGGCTAAATAAACGGGAATTTTTTTCCCCAACAAAAAACATCCTTCGTTTGTGCAACACATTTAAATTTTTGAAAAAATACAGAAATTTTGCTCTATTTTTAGTTATATAATCTTTTAATATTAATTTAATTTAATTATTTAACTTATCAATGCAGTCATGTTATATTTCTAAATGTGATGTATAGTATGTATGGAGTGTGAGAAAACTAGTATCTGTAAATCCACAAAATATTTATTTTTCGTGTTAGAAACCAGAAAAACAAATTTTTTTTTTATAAAATTAATATTAATCCATGGACATTTTATGGAGTATTTGACATGGAGTATTTCATCATGGAGTATTTGTGTGTGTGATTTCATTTTTTCACCTTTCATATTTTTGAACATATTATTTTTTTGAATAGTTAAACACTATATGGACCAAGTATTAAGCATAGTTCATGAAATTATGTTACATTTTTATTCAAATAATAGACTTTAAATTCAGATTTTTGATGAAATTTATTTGTATTAATTTTAATAAAAAGAGGCCTTCTGATGATATCTGCTTTTACTTCAGCATTGTAGTATTTTTAAAATGCTCCAGAGTTAAGTTTGACAAATTGTCTTACTTCTGGAGTGTTATGAGAAATCTTTGGGAATCTGTATGTCTACTACTCCATAATTTTGAAGAGAAAAAGAAGCGATCACTTTTGTTACTCAATTGTATCATGCTATCAATGTTGTTTTTAGGATGATCAAGGATGCGTTTAGATTAGAAAAGGAGAAGGAAGGAAACATTTTAGACATGTAATCCCAAAATATTTATTTTTCGTGCAAAAATCAAAAAGCATAGTTCCTTTAAAAAATATATATATCTTTCCGAAATTTTTTCTTATATATATATAACTCACCTTTTTTTCTAACTTAACAAACCTTAATAAGCAGGAAACATATACTTTATTTCCAGGTTTTCTTTTAAAGAATGGTCTTTGAAGTTAGGCATCAGTATCTCATGTTTTTGACGCCCGTCTTTTCTTTTACTTAATATGCATCGTATTCAGACCAATACAGAAAAGAAGACATCCATTTCTAATTCAGTAAATTATTTTGTTCTTCAATCAATCAGTGTACATTATTTAATATCAACATTATTATAAAATAAGGGGGAAACGTCGCACCATCTTGATACACAAAAAACTTCACGAATGAAAGATTTTGACTTTTTCAAAAGGGGATCTGCTATAAGTTTTGGATTAACGACGTTTAAATGTCCCATTGTAGTGGACTGCATTTTCCTAAAAAAAAATCTAGCTTAAACATGCAAGTTTTCGGTTAATTTGTTATTATGAAAATGTCAACCTAATTCCTTTCCTTAAATCAGGTTTTATGCTCCTTTAGAAAAAGTATGATTCGGGAAAGTCCGTATGGTTGGGTTTGCAGGGGGAGCGAATTCATTAATTCTAAAAGAGGCTCGACAGATAAACTAATTGCAAACTATCTCCATAATCATCAAAGTATTTCGAGTGAAACTTAAAAGACTTACAAACAGTAACACTCTGATACAAAACAAAAAACAATTCACAGAATAAGTGATATTTTAGTTACTTATAATGATGATGTTTAATTCAAAACTTCCGGTATGGAATCCATAAAAAACGTGTCAAATGAGAATAAACCAAAAAATAACAACATTGGTCAGCGTCGTTATGAAGTCTGACCGAGCATCATCTGTCTTTCAGAGTTACGGAGTAAAACTTTACTTATAAATAGATAAAGGTTTCCAAAGATTTCCCATCGCATCCTAGTACGACAATGTATCAAACTTAAAGCAGGATCATTCAGCAAATATAAAGATGCTCGGTCATCAAAAGGATTCGTTTCATTAAAATCAATGCTTAATTTTCTTGCAAATCTTTTGAAATTAATCATATGAATAAAAATATTAAATTTTATAAATTTTATTTAATATTAGGGCCACACATACATACATACATATATATATATAGTGTTAAAATGTAACATATTCTTGATGTTTTGTGATTCAATGGTGAAACAAAATTATTATTTTGAATTTCTCATGTTTTAATTTTTTTTCTCGCTCCTCATTTCCCCAAACTTAGCATTTAGAGCAGGCATGCCTATCCCGCGGCCCAATTGAAGTTTCTAACTGTCTATATTGTTTTAAATATTTGAACTATAGACGGGGTTGAATCGAAAAAATCGTGTTTTGAACCACTGCCACTTATAACTTACATTCAGCGAACGGAAAGCTAAGTTTCAATCTTTGCAGAATGAAATACATATTTCATTAACAAACTACCCAATAAAATGGTATTGTCAGTGCTTGCTTTCGAGTATCCCACATTATTGCTAAAAGTATTAAGTATTTTACAAACGGCAACTATATCAAAGACTGTCTAATTGCCGCAGTTGTAGAAATCTGTCGAGAAAAACTGAATCTCTTTAGTCAAATTTGTTTGTCACATCAGACTGTAGAAAAAGAACAGGAAACATTTCGAGTGAGATTTGTGCATTATTAAACACAGTTACAGCACAAGCTTCGTATATTTCTCACTGACTTTGAATGTTACGTCAGATGTAAGTGATACTGCTGAACTAGATATTTTTATTAGAGGTGTCGATAGTTAAAAATGAATATTACTGAAAAATTTCTCGAACTTGTGAATTTAAAAGGTATTACCACCGGAAGAGATATTAAGGATGTCTCATAAATTACGCTCAAAGTCATCAGATAGATTTGAAAAATCTTGTAGGCATTGCAACAGATAGAGCCCCTTCAATGGTCGGTAAAAATGCTGGTGCTTTTACATTAATTTTTTCGATTGCATGAAAGCTTTAAGCCTAGGATCACGCAAAGCTTAATTTTAAATCATTCAAACATCAAAGGATTTTGAAATGTTCATTTGTCATTGTTTTTCACGCCTCAAGAATCTATGTGCACAAGTGTTAAAAATATCTCATGTGAAGAAATTTGTTTTGTCAAGGTAATTAATTCAATTAAGAGCATTCCATTGAAACATCGTCAATTTCAGGAATATCTTAGGGAACTGGGATCAGAAATACGGCGATTTCATTTATTACACCAAAATTTGGTGGTAAAGTCGCGAAAACAGCTTATTGCGAGTTTGGAAATTAGGGAAAGAAATTGAAACTTTCATGAACAATTATGGTTATAATATAAGTGAACTTTCGGATAATCAATAGCTTCTGAATTTATGTTTTCTAACAGATATAACGATGAAACTGAATGAGCTAAACCAGAAGTTAGAAGGTGAAAATAAGTTGATTACACCGATTGTTATCAAGATATAAAATGCCTTTGTAGCAAAGATTCAGATTTATGAAAATCAATTGCGGACAAACAATTTATAATTCATTTACCATTTTTAAATAACTACAAAAATGACCATAAAAACTTCTTTAAATATTCTACTGAAATCGGAAAATAATTTGAAGAATTCAATAGCAGATTCTCCAACATACAAACGTTTGAGGAAATGTTTACAATATTTTTAGCTCAATTTAACGTAGAGGTGGAATCACAGCGCCTCTAAATTTATAAATGGTGCTAAAAGAATTGCAATCATGTTTCCAGTTAAAAAGCCTGTGCAAAAGGAAAAGGATTGAATATTATCAAAAATATATACTCGAAGATAAATTTCCAAATTTAAAACGATTGGCTATGCTCATTATATCAGCGTTTAGAACTACTTATCACTGCTAGTCATTTTTTTCCAAATTAAACCTGGTAAAAACAAAGTATCGCAGCAGGTTGCTCGATGAAAACATGACCAATCAACTACGATGCGTGTCGATTCCGTTAATATTTAAAAAAACCTCAAGCAAAATACAAAAACAAGTATCACATTAACTGTAAGGTAATAAAATATTTTGAATGCATTTTACGATAATAAAATATTTTGAATGTTTTATGATAGTAAAATATTTTGAATAACTTGTTGTTTTACTTTAATATGTGTGGCCTATTTCTCTCTCTCAATTCAATACATTTTTATTTTGCCCGCCAACCAATTTGGGTTGGGCACCCCTGATTTAAAGAAACAGTATTAAACAAAATTGGTCAGTTGAAGAATTATATATATATAAAAAAAGCAGTAAAATCACAAAATTTCTTCAATTTTCCGAACGTAAGTGCGATGCTCAAGCGGAAGATATCTGATCCCCCCCCCTCCCCTTTTTGCTTTGCTAAGCAAAAGGCAACTTTTTTGTGGTAGAACGATTGAAAGGGGGAGGGGTGATTGACCCTGTATAAGTATAATACGGGGTACACATTTAAATTACTTTCATCTTGGGGGGGATAATCAAAAAACGATTTGGAGATGCTACTGTAGCATATCGAATAAGTGTTCAGTAATAGTCAAATCTCTGATACTGGTCAGATGTCCAATATCTGATTTTCCAATATGTGAAGTGAATAACAAGGATAATCAACTAGTTCTTGTTGCGTAGCAAATTTTTTTTGTGTTAATTTGTTGATGACCGTTTTGGTTTTTATTCTGGTGCCCATTCAATCCTGCAGCGAATTTTAATTTTATTGAATAAGATAACCGACAATCTCATCGCTGAATAACTCTTCCACTATTGTTTTCCAAGATTTAATATATTTACCCCCAGATTTCTCTCGTAAGAAAACTCATTGCGGACAGGATCTGCAATATCTGATTGGTAAAGTAATGAACTCGCTATTACAATTTAAAACCACGTGTAGCAATTTACTCATACATGTTATATTTATTGATGCTTAATGTCCTCTTTATGGCGTTGTGTGGATGTCAACAATGGATTAAAAAAAAGGTGTGTCAACCTTGTTATCTGTCAACAGTTAAAAATTATGAAGCAAAATGAAACTAGAAATAACTAGCTATTAATAGAGAAAATTTCACCAAACAAACAATTGGGAGAATATGAATGAAATTTTTGACATCTCAAATTATATACAATCTTACAACAGTCTGTCAGATTTGTAGCTAAATCTACAAAAGAATCAACTCAGCAACATAATTGGTTCAAAATATTGGTTTGTATAGCTGGCATTTTATACATTTTAAGGTTATCTCTGAATAAAACGTAATTCTATTTTCAATATGTAAGTATTTGTTTATATCCAAAAACATTACAAATATAGTGACATTTGTGGCTCTACTTCCATTTTTTTTTCCAGTACAAGTATTTTTAGCAAAATATATATTGTTTATTATGATCGTTAACACTCGTAATATAAAGTGTTTTAGCTAAAGAAGTATTCGTACTATGTGTAGGTGTGAATTTCTTAAAATTCCCCTGTATGTGAATGTGAAATACCATATCATTAAATTTTGAATTCCTTTTTACTTCCTCTCAATAATGCTATTTGATTTTTCTCCATTATCATAAACAATAAAAGATGCAGTATTTTTGGCTTTGTTTTAGTTTTACTAAGAATTTCAAGATGAATTGCAGTAGCATTGAAAAAGTTTTATACTTCTCCATTCATTTAAATAATTTTTTTAAGTAATCAGTATTTAAGGATTTTTGGAGAGTAAATTTTCTAAAGTCGCTGAGCAGAAAGAAAAAGAAAATTTGGAAAGATAATTTTTTCTCGTTCTATTTAAGGCTGTTTTCGGTAAAAGTACGAGATCTCTAACTAAACGCGAAGCACATTTTCAGACAGAAAAATGACCCAATTTCCATGGAAATTTGCAATGTTATAACTCGTACCTCTGTTAACAATATAGTATTTTTAAAATTTCAAAATATTCCGTGAATACTTTCTTTTTTGTTTTAATACGTGAAGGCAAAGCCCATTTAACATTACGGTATAAGAATAAAAAATGCGAAACACATTTTATTCTAAAAAAAATGAATCAATTCGGTTAAAAATGGGAAGTATGATAAAAAATGCTGCTCTATAAAGGATAGTGAAGCCAGAATATCATATTAATTTTTCATTTCTTTTATATCTAAGAAATGTTCCAAATTCGGGATCTATTCTTTAACATTAACCGAAAACAACCTTAAAAGATCAAAGTTAATGAAAAAATTATCCGAAGTGATTGTTTCTCTGTACGATTCTGAAGAAACTGATTCACATTCGTTTTGATGCAAAACAAGAATAAGAAAAATTCAGTGATATATAGATTTATTATGCATAAAAGCCATTGTTTTATTAATACATAATATTATCTATAAATACGAGGCGATATACTGTTAAAGGATATTTGAGCACATATTTCAATAAAATTATATAATATCTCGTTACCAATATTCGAATTTCTGATGATATTGAGTTTCTGTATCCACCAATATTATTAATTAAATAATGTCGAAGATTAAATATTAGATGAGATATTGACATTTAATCTATATTAATGGTAGTAGATCTCCACCACACACACACACACATTGTCTTTAAATAACATAGCAATATCTCTATTGAAGCAGAACAAAAAGTAATGCTCCTGAATTAGAAAGAGTAGACAAGAATTGTATATGTGGAGTATATTGCTATCTATTTTCATCACACGAGATAGAGTGGAACATTAGTTTTACTTGATTTATCTAAAGGTAAAAAGTTATAATAAATGTCCGTTTGAACTGTTCGTGAAAACTGTCTATCCCTCCCTCTCACGTAGATACTTTGTAACTATACTGTAGTAATGGTAACCCAGTGACCTTTGTGATACTTTAGCTTCGTATGTGACGTCATCAGACTGATTCTTAGCCGTCTCGATCGATCTAGCTGCCGGAACAGACGCTGAAGGATTCTACCCACAGTGCATCCCGAGACGAAGAAAGGGTTACACCGAAGGAATTCCACGAAATGCCAATTTGGCGTTATTTCCTAAAATAGGAAGCCAAAGTATGGGTAGAACCGGTGGAATCTGATTTTGGGGGCTCGACTCCACGTGGTTCCTAGAAAAGGTTTCGCAATCAGAATCGGTTTTTATGAAAATATTTATTTTTGAAAAACTTTGTACAAAAAAAGGATTGAATGTCCAGTTTAAAAATGTCATGCATCAAGTTTGCATTGATTATTTTTTCTTTTTAATGTGTACAAAATGTACTTTGATGAAATTAAATAAAAATTTAATTTTATCATTATATTTACGTGTCAAATATTTGGAAGTGAGTTGAACAGCAACTAATAATGATAATCCCAGTAAAAAATTATTTTCTTTCAAACAATGAACAAATTGATTTCTTCGTAAAGAAAAATGAAAAAAAAAAATATATTTTGAGAGAAATGTATTTTAATATATATTCAAAAGAAAAAAAAAAGTAATGAATGTTACGAAAACAGAAAGACTGAAATTGCCTCGAAAATAAAAATGTATCCTCAATTGATGAAATATATAGACGAAAGTTTTGATGGATAAGTTGTATATTTAAAAGTGAAATATATAGGGGAAAAGATTCTCAACACAGTATGCTTTCGATGGGAATACAGAATAATTTGTTTTGAATGCGTAATTTATCATACAAAAGCTTTTATTATTGTCATACTTTCTGCAATGTGACAACCGAGTGATCGAAATGAAAAGCAAATGAAAAGACAGCTACAAAACTTTCAGTATATTATTCAACGACTGTTCAACATACACACGAATCTCAAAGAGTCAGTGTTCATGTTTTTTTTAGTTTAGATACATTTTTTTTTTTACATGAAACTTATTAATAAATAGGACATAAGGTTACAAAATTTGGTGAACTTGCTTACATATGTTTTAGGTGTTCCTATTTATTGAAAAATGTTAGTAAAAAGAAGTTTGTTATATTACAGAAGATTCACTTAGGCAAGACAAAATCATTGCAGATATTGGAGAATCAATCGTTTTTAACTCGCATTTCATATGAAAACATCAACTATTTAAATAAAACAAATTAAAAGACAGAAAAAAATGAAGTTAAGATTGAAACGAAAATAATTTTAGATTTGTCTTTAAGTCCTAAGCGATCCCCCCAAAATCCAACTGATTAAAGAATAATAAAATTAAGAAATACACTTTGATATTTTTAGCCATTAAGACTAAGTTACACTATTACTGCCTTCATATTACACTAACAAACAATACAATAACCTTGAAACTGAGAGACTGCGAACGTAAACTCTTTTTGGAAAAGTTCTCAAAATACTTCTGTAACTCAATAACACAATCAAATTCTAATAAGTCTCTTTTTTGATTTTGGTCTATATCGAAATAAAATAAGTATGATCTACTTTATATATAGAAATATCATACACCCAATACATACGATACCCTTTCCCTTTTTGCACTAGTACTTATTGTAGTGCTCTTATTTCAAAAGGCAATTAACTCACAATTTTGTTTTAGTTCTTGCGATACGAGTACTCATAAGAATAATACTTTTTCAGATTTTCTAAACATATTGTAAACAGTTTTCAGAAAAGTAATCGTTAATCTGAGTTTAGTTAGTATCCATAACATAGCAATTTGATAGAATTTGTAAATAATGTATTGTGATGGTCAAATAAGTGTCAATTATAGAATGTCATCAAATGAAGAGTTCAGTCCTACTTATCTTCTGTTGAAATACATTTTATAACAGTACACTTTAATATAATGTTTAAGTTTTAGTCATAACGAATTAATGCTGAACTGCCGTAGTTTGCAGTATAAGTTATAGGTAGTTTAATAAAACTTTCTAAGCTCTTAATCTACCTTTTTAAACAAATAATATAACATTGTTATATTCTAAGTTAAGGTAATTTTTCTCTTTTTTGATTCTCTTCAGAAGTAGAGAACAGATTTTAATCAAATTCAGTACGTACGTAATCTAAAATACATAGGTAATATAAAAAGTATAATACAAAGTACAATACATACACATACATACATACATACTTATACATATATATATTGATGATTACCATCAGCACGTTGTCACGGGAAACCTTGGCATCGTGAAAGATGATTTATTGAGAAATTTTATGGAAAAAGGTACTGGTTTTAGATTGATGATCACAAAAAATAAATCTAATGTTATGAAACAAATCAAAAAGGATTTAGATAAATTCTACCTTAAAATTGCTATTAAATATGGAATGCCAATTGAGGCTTTTAATCAATTTAGATCTTATGTAGCAATAGAAATTCAAAAATTAGATTTCAGTGTTGAAAATGAAATCATGTATAAAGATCTTAAATCATCAATAGAAAATATCCAAAAAGACTTCGTGATTACATATGTTGATAAGG
>BMAV01003409.1:235634-256664 GCA_019973955.1 Trichonephila inaurata madagascariensis
TATACTTGCCTCAGAAAATCTGCGTGCACTGGAAAAAATCTTTAAAATTGTGAATTGTAATTAATAGTTAATACTTTTTTAAGATATTCCGCGTTCTTTTTATAACTCTCTGAACATATTTGGCATGGATTTAAATAGCTTAGTTGTTTCCTTTGTGGATTTTTGTTCCTTTCTTTTACTATGACAGATTTGAGCATTTCTTTGGATGTTATTACGTTCTTCCTGATTATTCACTCGAGTAAATCCCACAAATGCTGTATTGTGCTTAGGTCTGGGGACTAGGTTGGCTTACGGAATTGGTTTGGGACATGTCAGAACAGCCATAAATTCACAATGACTTCACAATGTGAGTTATTTGCTCGGTACCTCTTTGTACCGCTGAAAGTAAAAATCATTGCTCACCACAAGTTTCTCGGCATATGCCTTGATATTTTACTTCAATAAGTTCAAGTAACCAATTTTGCCCATTGTTTATTTAATAAATTCCAGATTACCAGAATAAAGGCTGCCAATACACCCCTATACATTATGCCTCCTCCCCCCATATTTGATAGTCAAAAACGGATTATCTTTCTTAAGATCTGTCCAGGAATTTTGGCTGGCACATTTTTGTTCTTTTTTTATGCCAAATTACAAACATTACTTTCAATTGAATATATTACATTTTTCCAAAAATTGTGTGTCCTATTTAGATGTTTTTTGGCAAAGGCTCTTAGCTCTGTTTACTCGAGTGGCCGCGGTAGCCGAGTGGTCAAGGTATCGGATCACGGCAGGCATGTCATGAGTTCGAGTCCAGTACCACTAAAAACTCGCCGTGTAGGGCAGCGATGCACGTTAAATCTGTCGAAAGCTGAAACGTCCTCCCGTTGGTATGGTATGGTAGTTAGGAGAGGGGGTGCATGCTCAGGTGTCGTCCACGTCACTTGACCATGGTTCAAAATTACGTGGTCCGCCACCAAAAGCCCTCATGTAGCTGAACAGTGCGACGTTAATATTCACTCACTGTTCACTCGAGAGATGAATGGTTTCTCGAGTTCAACTCGGCCAAGGTAGTCATTATTTTTAAGTTCTCTTCGAATTGTGGTTAAAGTCACGCTTTTTTGCAATATCTTAGAAACACTTTTAGGTATTTGTGAGGCCTATAGTCTTAGATATTTTTTTTATAAAGCGTATTTCAAAGCAAGATTCTTGAAATGACACTGCAGGCAGGCGGCCGAATCTTGGCTCGGACGTTAAAATTTTAGTTGATTCGCAGTTTATAAACACTTTTTGAATCCATGAATGTTTCCTATTAACAGTTTCAACAATTGATTTAAAAATTTCCCCTTTTTTGAAGATTTATGATGATTTTTCTTTCAATAATATATTGATCTCACTTCTGTTGCCAGGTATGGACCCACAAAAGCTTTCATATCTCAAATCCTAAATAAATCGTAAAAAAGAAGCTTATAATTACTTAAAAACACTATTTTTAGTGCAATTATTGTACAATAAAAGGTTTTTAAAAGCTCTATTTTGTAAGAGTATACAGACTTTTGGGGCGGATGGTTTGTGATTATTTGGTGGTCATTCTTGTTTATTCTGGTTAAGGTATCCAACTACGTTCGGAACCGTGATTTTAAAAAAGCGCATAAATGGATAATTTTCATGATATTTAGTGTCACTTAGATTAGAATACATGTATAAAATATTTTAAGGACATTTTAATAAAAAAAAAAATATTATTATACAATATTTTGGCAAAAAATTAACTTAGAACAATCTTTTTTCAAAATGTTCTCCTTTTGTGAAAAATGCTTCTATTACAATAATATTTTGCCTGTATATAACTCACACCTCTCTACAGAGGCACAACTAGAATTTTTGAAAAATTCATATTATTTTCAGAGTTACCACCAATTGAAATAATTTTATTGGCGTTTTTTTTCCCCTTAAAATTGCTCCCCTCTGCTGTCGTAAAACATGGATAAACCCACTTCTAAGTTATATATTTTAAAAATTTTCTAGTTGAGCCTCTGTAGAGAGGTCTGAGCTATATACAGGTAAAATATTATTATAATAGAAGCATTTTTCAAAAAAGGAGAACATTTTGAAAAAAGATTATTCTGTTAATTTTTTGCCAAAATATTGTATTTAAATAATTTTTTTTGTCAAAATGTGTGTCCTTAAGAGTATTTTATACATGTATTCTAATCTAAGTGACACTAAATATCTTGAAAATTATCCATTTATGCGCTCTTGCAAAATCATGGTTCCGAACGTAGTCGGATACCTTAAGGTGATTTTTGTTACCGTTGTTTTTGAATAAGGAAATTTTAAAGAATTACTGACAAGTATTTTGATTTTCTATAGCTAGATTTTAATAGTAATTATAGCATAAAAACTAAAAGGGATTGCCTGTACACAGACTTTCGGTGCAAGTGTATATATATATATACCATGCAATATATTTATGGTATACACATATGATCTTGTGTTCGACTCATCAATACAAGAACGCCTAAAAAGAGAAGAAAGAACAGACTTTTTTTTTACAGTTAGTAGGTCTTCTCTTACTATTAGGTTTCCTTTTGCAGTAATATAACTTTCACAGTGCAAATAAATGCCGGAAATGAGACAATTTACGTGTCCCTTTGGCAGTCTATTCTATCTCTAAAGTAGTGGTCTTCAAACTTTTTCAACTCACGGAATCCCTAGAACTAGAAAGTGTTTTCGTGGAACCCCAGTTAATACACATATTTAGAAGAATATATTTCAAAATAATATTTAAAGTAGATCAACATGTTATAGGAGCTTTATGTCACGTCAGTTAAAAAAAATTGCCCTTATTATTAAAAAATTCTAATTTTTTTAATATAATTTATATATGAATGATATTAATTTATGATCGAAGAAACTATCCATGTATCCTGTTTAGTAACTGGGATATGTTCTTGCTTTTTTTTACACCAAGTGTTGAAGTCAATAGCAATTATATGCAAACGCATTACATTTTCTGAGTTTAATTTGTTTTTATATTTTGTTTTTGTAGCCACTATATATACGGTTTTTTTTAGATATGCTTAACACACAATATTCTAAATGGCATTAAAGTGTTTATAGCTGTATGAAAAATCTCATGTATTTTGTATGAATTTGCAAACTAAAATAATTTATAAGCTATTCTTGCTTTAATTTAGATTTTAACATCAAATCTGTCGATACGTTGATAAGTTGATTCCTCTTCTTTATTAAAGGTGTTTTTTTTTCCAAGACATTGCAAGACATTGTGCTAAATAACGAGTATAAAATTATCTTATGGAACCCGAGGTAGTAAATAGAATATTCACAATCTAGTAGGAAGTATATATATAAAGATAAAGTGTGTGTGTTCTAGTATTCTCTTTTATTATCTTATAATAAAAGTTTAAAAAGTGTTACAAAACAGAGTTATTATATATAAATAAAAATTTCAGCTTTAATGAATGGGGAGGGAGATGACGTTCAGAAACTTGTAACTATACAAACTTCATAGAGAACGTGAATCACTTTTGCATATATATTTTTTTCTTATTAATTTTTGTGCTACTCGTGGAACCCCAGAGTTCCGCGTGGAACACAGTTTAAAGACCAGTGCTCTAAAGCAATGCTATTTCTGTTCCTGGAAGGGGGAAGGAAATTGCAATTGCCCTCCCAAGAGCATTAGTATATATTGTCTGGGGTTAAGGTCTGGGGATATGCTGCTAAGTTCATGGGGCGAATATTTACAGAGAATTTCCAGTAATTTGCTTAGACAGATGAGCTTTATATGAACTCGAATGTTGTTGTACAATCAAATGAAATCAAGGCGAACTGTAACCTTGGAAAAAATTGAGAACATAAGACTCAAAAATCTCCTTATTCCTCACAGCTGTTTTATATTTTCTGTCACAGACATGGTAGTCAGCGCTGGTTCCGGTTTCCTCAAGAATCGATGTTAATCTAAATTTAGATTCATAAGCGAATTGAAAGGTTTCTCAATATTCCTGCCATTTAAAAATTAAAACTTCAAAAAAGAGCATGCTTAACAGATTAGATAGTGGTGAATGTAGATTTTTTATACGCGATCTAATAATTTTTTGATAAGTAGATTGTTATTATGTGTTATTATTTAATTGTCGTTTAAATAATATGTCGGTTAAATAAATTGCATTTAAAGTTCTTTCAAATAAATTTCATAAAACAGAAAATAGGACGAGGTTAATATAACTACTAATATATATATTTTTTATTAGTGGTATAATGTATAAGCCTCAGTCTAAGCGCTTATAAATTTCGTGCTTTTAAAAAAAAAATCATATACAGGAAATTTAAAAAAACTATATTTCTTCTTATTTTCTTTTAACCGTTTTTAGATGTTTCTCAATTATTGGATATATGTTTATTTAATTAGTTCTTTTTTTGGGATAGACATGGTTATCCCAAATGAATGATCGGATTTTGAAAATTTTACATTTCGAAATTATTTCACATATTTTAATAAATACGAGTAATATACATAATTAAAGAAAAAAAATATAATAAGTGTTTTTTCTCCAAAGTTTTTTCAGCTTTTTTACAAGTTTCTAAAAACTCTTGTTAATCTCTGTTGAGTTGCATATTGGCAACTAAGCCTTTGAAGACATGTTAGAGGCATTTCATGAAGGCACCATCTAGCGGCGGCCTTCGTTACCAAACTTAGACGCTTGAATGAACTTTCAATTCAAGGTCTCGTTGGATGCTAAATATTGCCGTGATTTAGTTTTGCCGAAAATACCAGAGCCACACTGAAAAGATAGTGTTTACATACCATATAACCATATGACATGCTTGTGTACGATTTTAGAATCCAGAAAATCTATTGACTCCAGCCGGGATCGAACCCGCACTTTAGCTTTCGAAGCTGGTACGCTACCTCTAATCCACCGAACCGACTTGCATCGTAAGAACTTATAGAACGCATTTTTGTAGTGATTTACAGCAAAAAAGTTATAAAGAAATGCGAGAAAGAGGAGGTTAAACATCTTATTTGCCCCATACTGTCATTACAATGATGTATGTATAACATTTATAGCTTTAAAGTGTAATATTATTTTAAAGGTTGAGAACTTTTTACAAAAATTAACTTAAAAATATGATTTTATGAAAACAAAATTATGAGTTTGATTTAGTAATGATTTTTTCATTTGTTTTTTTACTAAAGTTTTAGACCAGCGTTTCTCAGACTGTGGGGCGTGATAACTCAACGAGGGGGGCTCGAGCATATTGAAAAGACGGAAACAAAAGGTTATTTAAAAAATTATGAATGTACTGAAAGTGAACAAACAAAATACTTGCTGATATAATAAAATATATAATACACTTATAAATGCATCAGAACTTTGCAATGTATATTTTATTATTAATTTAACAAGAACAAGTTTGATAATTATCAATGAGCCCATGGGCTTGTATTAACACTTACATTGATAATTTGTACGGTTTATAATCTATTCCTAAACTGCCGATTAAAAGTTAACGCGATTCGCTCCCCAATTCCACCGTTTTTCACTTAGACGAGCGTATTTTGATGTTTTTTTTTAGGGGAGAGGGGGAGAAAAGGGGAATAAATAAGCAAATCCTTCGTAAGCACTGTCAAGGTCCTTTTATTGCATTGAAAAGCCTTCGGAATACTTGTATGGATAGCACTGCACAGAAAAAATCATACTTCGAAAAGACGTACACATACGTCCAGAAAATTAATGCTTTGGCTAAGCGAGACGTTTTTATACGTCGGTGGCGCTTAAAAAGTCGTATTGTTGCTTTCATTTCAATGTAGAGTATTATTGAGGACAATACATTGTTATTGTATGGAGGGGGATGCGATGAAAATGATGAATGAATAGTGGGTCGCGTATATTGAAAGTTTGAGAAGCACTCTTTTAGACCATTTATAAAACGCACATTCTTCAATTTCAAGTACTCACGAGAATAAATAGTAGGTAGCAGAGTAGATTTTATCCCGATCATTTTTTTATAAGCGTATTTTCCCCATCACACACCTTTGTAAACTGACAACAGTGGTAAAAGAGCCGACCTTTGGCTCCTAATGCCCATGTCAAGGATGGTCGTTGAATAATTCATACGATGACACTTGTTGATGCCTTAGTATTAAAACCCTCACCAATTTGAGGGAGTACTACCTTTTTATCTCGTTGAAGGATTCTCGTCAGTCGTCGATGGTCTTGTTCTCTCAAGAACATCTGGTCTCTTCCAGCCACACCGATGTCAGATAATTTGTTTTACTTAATACCCGATATTCAATGGTACACTTGTGAAATGATTGTACGCGTGGGAAAACACAAATTTGTCGGTAAATGCTGCATCCAGTGGCGTAACGAAGAACATTTGGGACCCCCTGCAAAGTCAGGTTTGGGGCCCCCAATTTGAATTTTACAAAGGATAGGTACTTGGCGACAGTCAGACTTAAGGCCCCTAGAACCCTGCCCCCCCGCAGTGCAGGGGTTGCGGGGTTGTACGTTACGCCACTAGCTGTATCGCATCTCTGATGCGCCGATTGTAACGCCTTGTCCAAAGACAATAAAATCTCGATAATTGGCCATTGTAGATGAAGAAATCTATATAACATCTTTGCTAGACACCTGTTGTCTTGAATAGGCGCTGCCGACCACGTCGTGTTTCGTTGACTGGATGCCTACTTCCATTCTTTAGATACTCACGCCTGTACCAGTATATAAATAAATCCCAATTTAACTGGATGTTATTTAGGTTATTGAAATTTTACAGCTTACTTATGATTCCATTTAACAATCAGAGGTACTCCTGGCATCTTTTGAAAACTTTTAACACGATACTCTGATGATGATGATGAGGATATATATATATCAGTTTCGTCTCCAACAAGTTGGGGACAAAACAAAATTTTAATTATTTTTTGTAAGAAAATTTTTTGTTTTCTTTTAACAAAATGTTTTTCTTACATGTCATCTCTGATAGCTATGTAAAATTAAAAAGCCTAAAATTAACTTAAAACATTGTTAAACAGATATAAGATTTTACACCACTGGAGTATATTATTTCAAAGTAGATCTGAAAATAGCATTAGGGTAACAAAAATGGTTTTTTATAAAATCTCTGAAAATATTCTGTAATAATGTGTTGGGCCTTAATTACCATTCACAATATCATTCGATATTTTGGGATTAGATTTCTTTAGAGTTTTCCACAGTTTCCTTCTATTTTTTTAGTGTAATGATAATTATTTTCTATGACCAATTTTTTTGGAGCGAAATTTTAAATTTTTATGGGGATTCTCTTATATTTCTATATATATATATATATATATATATATAATCTATAAATATTTACAATAGCTATAAAACCTAAGTATAACTAGTCAATATAGTAGAAAATATTAGTCACAATAGCACAATAGCAAACTCCTGGCCTTAGGAACCAAGATTGCAGGTTTAAACAAAGTTTTGGGGCTAGCCAACCTTCACCTGTAATTTGCCTATACACTGAGCTATAGGTAATGGAAGGAATAATATTAGGAAAAATTTATATGTTACAAAAAAAAAAATACATTATACTATTAAAATATCCTAAAATTATGGCCTCCTAGTATATACTGGTATAGAGTAAATTTTTAAAAAACCAAATTTGTGAAAGTAAATTCTCAAAAATAAGAAAAAACTGTGCTAATATGTAAACAAAGTTTAAAAAGGCCCAGACACGAACACCAAAAACCATACATATAACATAAATGAAACAGACAAATAGGTTATTTTATAACGTAGACGTTTCATGAAACGAGTCAAAATTTCAATGTACCTTGCAGCATTCATCATCTTTCCCTCAGGTAGACCTTCCTTGTGGATAACACCTTGACTATCAAAAAAGTATCGTTTTGATGCATCATTTTCCTGCTCCGATCTTTTCCCGACGAGATAATGCAGGAGAACACCACTCCTTGTTTTGTCATTTCGTTTCAGAGTCGTACCTGAGACATCAGGTCTTATCCTTAGTTCAAGAAATTTGGAGTCGCATCTGACAAAATTCTGTGGAGCCTCTAAACGTGGCTGCTTCTGATCTTTTGTAAGTTCATTTTCTTGTTCTCAGTTAAGAACCACGCACTAAAGAAGCACTTTATAAAACAAATTTCACATGGAACACAAACGATGCTCAACTGAACAAAGGTGGTTGCAGACGGTCAAAACCTGCCGCTACGCATGTGCACGGTTTTGTTTCGCCAGTGTTGCCAGATTTGCTGTTCAGACTTCATTCACTGAATTTTACTGTCAGAGATTGTATATATATAACGATCTCAGTTGGACTCAATAGGATTGAGATATGGCTTCTGAGAGTAGATATTATGATTACGTGTGGGCGGTTATTCAAAGTCCTCAGTCATAAGATATGAGCATTAAGTTTTGTGTCAGTATCCTGTTAAAGATTTAAATTTGACAACGTGCTCATTTTTGAGCTCTTTCTTTCAAAATTCTTTTTCAAAGTACTTAAATAAACAAATCTGTCCCTTGTCCTTCAATTAAACGAAAATTTCTAAGCCCAACAGCACTCATACATTCCCTGAGAAGCTGATTACCTCTTCTATACTTTACAAAAGTAGGAAAAGTCTTCCGTTCCGGTTCAGTATCTTTTACTTTCCATTACTCATGCTTGCTCTCATATATGAATAATGGAATATAGGAATAGTAAAATGGAGCCTTATTAGACGGTTTTTTCACTTTTTGCGAAACACATTTGACGTCCTGCACGTGGCTTGTTTTGGACTACATTGTCATTTATCTATTTAAAAATAATGTTATGAACTGTTGATTACTTTATACATTTAATCTTTCACAGGGAATAACAAGAAAAATGTTGAATTATTTTGTGCGCTTGAAGTGGCAACAAAAATATAGGTTTTTCAACAATGAAGTAAAGACAAATGGGACCACTGACAAAAATATTTATGTTTTTGAGGTCTGCCAATTCAAATATTATAGGTATAATTGTACATAACAACAATGATATAACGATCGAAATTTAAAATAAAATCGATATAGCTAACATATGTTACTATGGTTTAAGAAATCAATTTAAATCCAAGTTTATAAGCAGGGAAACAAAAGTACATTTATACAAAACACTTATAAGACTCATAGTTTTATATGGCTATGAGTACTGGACAACGCAAAAACAGATGAGAAAAACTTACTGCTATTTGAACAAAAAATTTTGTGAAGAGTTTTTGCAGCAGTGAAGAGAAATGGAGTTTGTGGAGAATACTTTTAAGTTTGGATTTCAAAGGAAGTACAGAGAACCTAATTTAATTAAAATAATTAAGGCTTCACAACTAAGGTGCCTTGGCTACATATTCAGGTATAATAACAACAACACAATTAAGCAAATAACGTTTTTGAAACCAAAAGGCAAGAGAGAATAGGCAGAAACCGTACAAGATGGCTGGACAATATAGAAAAATGCTTGCAAAACATCGGCGTAAAAAGATCGAAAACAATAACAATAAACAGATCAAGATGATTCAGACTAACTGAGACAGCCTTGGCCAGAAATTGGCTGTAGCACTTAGAAGAAGATCTTTCTCATATTTTCCTCGCGGTTTTTTCAATTCCAGTGAAGAGTTATCGATTTCATATGCATTTTGTCAATAGAAAGTTTAGACGTTAAGACCTTTCAAAAATCTAGTCCTGAAACAACATATTTTTAGCTTCAAATCAAAGAAATGAAGTTAAAATTGTCTTTATACAATTAATCCACCAGAATTGGCTATTTCTAGAGTTTTTTCCCCAAGTTCCCAATACTTTTTTGAATCTACTTACAATAGTAAAAAGGAGAGGTGCATAATTTTATAATTATTTCAGTATATTTTGAGTTAATCCTGAACCTATTCAATTTAATTTTTTCATCAGATATGATATGTTAGAAAAACATTTAATTAAAGTAAAACTGTTCATTTTAGAAAAAAAAAGGCTTGAAAATTTGTATTTTTGTCTCAAAATTTTTTTGGTTATTGTATATATATATACGTATGCACACACACACACAAACAGAAGAGATATTTATAACTCTAGTTATTAATCCTCACAGTATTTTGCAAATGAAATTTTTTTCTTATAACTTGATCCTCTGAGAGAGAGATAAACTGTAACAAATTGTAGTGCATGTCGAGTTAATATATTTTCTTTTGAAAAAATGAGTTTTTTGCTTTTCACACTTCCTCTTTCTTTTTTTAATTATTTCCCTCTTCTGAATTTGTGTTTTATTCGAATATTTCTCAATATGTTTAGTATTTATAAAAGTTATTTTCTTATTTTGTAATAATTGTTTTGGCATCCTATAAAAATTCAATCATATTTTAAAGAATCTTCGTTAATATCTCATGAGTCTCATAAAATTCTGAAGATCATCCATAAATAAAAAAGTAATAAATATTGCTTTATTTTTAGCAGAAATTTGTACATTAAATGTATTTTACTAAGACAGAATAAAAATACAGTATAAATATCTACAAATAAATTTTGAAAGCTGTAATTTTTTATTATAGTATTAAATATAACGATATTCAATTACTCTTAAAACGTTTTTTGGCTAATCATTCCTTTTTAAGTTTATCAAATATAGTTATAAAAATTTCTGATTCATTATTTATTTTGATATTTCCTTTAGTGTGTAGTTTTTGAATGGGCTTATACCCTGGATCTCTTGTAATACAACTTCTTTTCAGAAAGAAGAATATGAAAATTTTCCTTTCTTACAAAGGATATAGAGCGTAGTATGTAAAATAATATAAAAAACCGAAAAGCTCATATTTTATTTGAAAAACTTTAATATTTAAATAAAATATTTATAATATTTTGATGTTATATTAATTTTGAAGAGTCATTTGTTTTTTAGTTAAATTTTTCGTAGGGAGAATAAAAAAAAAATTTTTTTTCATATAGCCTGATATATCTTTAAATATTTCTGATAAAATGATATAAGAGTCGGATACTGGAAGTATTATATAAATACTTAAAATAAAACGCCAATATATATATATATATATATATATATATATATATATAGTCGAACCTCTATTTAACGAAGTTGCTAAATCCTGAAAAAAAGTTCATTATATGGAAAATTCCTTATACAGAGGTTCATCTTTCAATATACTTTAGAGCCCACATAAAACAAATTTTAAAATCATAAGCACTATATAATAAAAGAGTAATTATTCACACTTTTGTAAATTAATAATATATTTATTTTATATATTTTACCCATCAAAAAGAAAAGAAAAGAAAGAAAAACTGTAAGGTAAGTTTCTTGTGACGCCTTTATCCACTTCCTAAAGCATTAATTTTATTTAACTCAAGCTCTTACGTTTCGACATTTTCGAGCCACAACAAACGAAGTTACCATTTTGACGGATCAACAACACAAATGAAAGGAGACTAGTTCAAAGATACGGGGACACGAGACAATTCCACTAAGGCTGAAAGGGGATATCAAAGATGTTTCCAGCGAACTGGATAATGGGGGTTAAGGGTTGCACTTCTTGGATGAAATGCCCATAATTCTATTGCTCTCAGTGAGTTAGGCACCTAATAAAACCAGTTCAAGATTTATGACCACCATAAAATGTGTTAAAAGAGAGAACTTGAAATGTCTAGAAATATTTCAAAAATAGAGAGAAAAAAAATTGAATCACAAGCGATAGAGTTCGTTATTTAGAAAATGCATTTCGTTATAGGGAGGTTGTTTTACGAAGAAAATCATGAAATGTTCTTGGTTCCAGGAAAAAGTTCGCTAATGTAGAGGTTCGTAATATGGAGGTTCGACTGTATATATATTTATAATGCGAACAATAAAATTCAATAAAAAATCAAATCATTAAATCATTATAGGTAAAAAAATTCTAATATATAGTATCGTTAAATAAGAAATTAAAATATTGGTAAAATGATAGCAATTGAAAGATTGGTAATGATTTTCAAAAATTCTTAATTGAATTGTAAGTGAAAGAGAGAAATGGATATATCGGAAAAGTCTTTTTTTTAATCGCCAAATTTTTATGTTGTCTACTCTAAAAGATCCAAATTCGCCAAATGAGCGATCACGATGAAGATAATTGCAACCCTACTATACTGATGTGGCGGTCCCTTGAATCTGCTCTTGCGCTTCCGGCTGGCTTATGGTTGTTATTTACGAACGTACTCCACGCCGTTTCTCTATATTTACTACGTCATCAATGGCTAATGGGTACACAGTGTTTTCTTACAGGTGTGACCTTTGATGTCATCAAGAGATTTTTCTTCATAATATGGAAATGAAAATCTACGAGTGATTACGAGCGGTATTTACATGTTTGTAGAGTTTTTCCTTTTGACCGAAAGATGTGCCGGTAGTGTTTCATAGATTTCAATTTCATCATCCACAGTACACCAGCTTTTCCTTGAACTAGATAAATTTCTTGGCGCTATTTTTCGTTTGGAACATTTCGGTGATTTATCTTAGTTATGACACCATGATATGTAAGAAATATATAAATATTTTGTAATTGGAGACGAGATACGCGTCAAAAGAGAAATATTTGTTATTTACTTAAAATATGTTATGGTTGTGTTTATCTAATTCATTTGAAACTTCAACTTATATTTCAAATTCTTTTAATTTTCAAATAACGTAATCTGAATTTCATTTTTATTGATTACGAAGAATATCTTTGATTGGTTATAGAGAGATAAACATATAATCTGATTTTTATTTTCATTTTTCTGGTGTACTCTTATATGAACAAATTTGACTTAACTAAGGCAATATGCATATCATTCATAATGGTTTATTTTCTTAAAATATTCCTGTAAATTGATTCTTACTTGTATTCAAAATGATTAAATAACATATTGATAAGGATTTATATCAATTCATAATTACTTCAACTAAATAAATTTTCTAATAATTTTCTGTTGTAAAGATTTTTTTTTAATTTAATTTTAACTGTCTTGAATTTTTAAGCTATGTTTATAAAAAGAAAAGAGAGTTAAAAATTTTAGAATTTTATGTTCTTAATAACCGACGGACTTCAAAAGAGTTTGTGAGCTTGATCAACTGTTCATTGTTCATTATTTAGAACCGGAATGAATTACCATTGAATAAACTGGTGAAACAAACTATTTATATTCATCAATTTCCCCAACTTTTGTGCGGGAAGAATATCACTCTCTGAAGCTTAGCTTCACCTACTCAGACATTACTAAGCAGAGAAACAAACCATTTAGAGTAAATGGAAAACATACTTTTTCCTCGCAGTCAATCAGCGAGTTCATCAGGAAGTCGTGTACAGTTCTTGGAAGCTGCTGAAAGAGCCCAGGTCAGTTATTTAAATGAAATATTTATTATTATAAGAATTTTAATTTTCTCACATTATGTTGGAATAATTCAAATTTTAAATATCAATTTACTTAACTTTTTTTCTTGTATACTTCAACTCCTTTAAGGTATTCGACTACGTTCGGAACCGTGATTTTAAAAAAGCGCATAAATGGATAATTGTCATGATATTTAGTGTCACTTAGATTAGAATACATGTATAAAATTCTTTTAAGGACATTTTTACAAAAAATATTTATTTAAATACAATATTTTGGCAAAAAATTAACTTAGAATAAACTTTTTTCCAAATGTTCTCCTTTTGTAAAAACTGCTTCTATTGTATTAATATTTTGCCTGTATATAGCTCAGACCTCTGTACAGAGGCTCAACTACAATGTTTGAAAAATTCACATTATTTTCAGAGTTACCACCAATTTAAATAATTATTGGTGCTTTTTTCTTAAAATTGCTCACCTGTGTTGTCGTAAAATATGGATAAACCCACTTCTAAGTTATATATTTCAAAAATTCTAGTTGAGCCTCTGTACAGAGGTAGCCCTTTTCACAAAAGAAGAAGCCCTTTTCAAAAAAGGAGAACATTTGGAAAAAAAATTATTCTAAGTTAATTTTTGCCGAAATATTGTATTTATATAATTTTTTTTGTCAAAATGTCCTTAAAAAAATGTTATACATGTGTTCTAATCTAAGTGACACTAAATATCATGAAAATTATCCATTTATGTGCTTTTTTAAAATCATGGTTCCGAACGTATTCTTATACCTTAAGAAATCATATCATATTATACTTTGCTTACATTTTCCTAGCAATTAATTATTTTCTTTTAAATAACATTAGCTATTGATATCATTCAAAAACTAAACAAAATGTATAAAGATGCATGTGTATATATTAAGCCCAATATCATATAAGGCCTTTGATGAACTTTTGTTTATACATTTTTAAATTATTGTGAGTATGAAATAATAAAATGCTTTTAAGATATATATAAGATTTTGATGAAAATATCTGAATACATTTTCACTAATAAACAAGAGAATGCATGTTTAAAATAGTTATAATTGATTTTTTTATTACTTAATAATTATTTTAAAAGGAATTGTTTTAAAAATGTCCATGATATCTTTGGATATGTATATTAAAATATATATTTCACTTCTCAGTTTCATTTTTAAGTAACTGTTTATCCTTAATACTTTAAACTTATACACTTGTACTTATAGAGAAACATTATGGTTACTGCCCTTACACATAAATAAATGAAGTAATGAAGATCATTAATAAATTGTTTAAAAATACAAATATATCCCTATGTTTTATTAAATAATAAAACTAAAATTCATAAAAAAAAACCTTTAGGTTTTAGATAAAAACTAATGACTTTCTAAAAAGGATGTAATTATAATAAAAAAATACCCTATTGTGTTCGCATTCTAATGTGTTAAGTGAATTACTCAATATATAATGTTTTAAATTATTAATCGTAAGTAAATAATTATGACTATGCTACGAATATATTGAAGTGTAAAAGAGAATTTAAAAAATAAATATAAAATCCCCTATACTTTTTTTGTTTCAGACCACTTCGAAATCTGCTCTCTAGTATGTGTTTTAAAAAAAATAAATATCTTTTTTGGTATATCAGGATTAAAAGCATCAAATTAAAGAGTTCTACAGCAAAATCTTTAAAAACATATTTTCATTTCCTTTTTTACTTTATTTTTTTTAAAAAAAATTATACCTATTTCATACTGAGACTATCATATATTACGTTTTTTTTTAAAAAACTGAGATTATCATATACTCTCTCTATGTTTTTTTTTAAAAAGAAATGACCCTAAACTGTATTCTATTTTATATGTAGAAGCTGAAATTAAATTTTATCTACTATAAGTTGAAACATTTCACTAGTAAAGGTAGTCAAAAACGTACCATTCAAATACTGTTTTTTTTTCTTGTATTTTAGATATGTCTTATTTTTCCTTCACATCTATGAAAGTTGTAACAGGATTGAAAAATAAATTAAATCGAAAACAGCTTATTTTATTGAAAAAATGGGATTTTTAAGGTAATTTAAACAGCTTAATAAATATTGAATCAGAATTTTTCTTTCAATCTTTTGACCGTCTATCAACCTTTGCGTGTATTGTTTAATAAAGAAAATCTCCACATAAAGGGGAAAAACCACTCAGGGAAAGCATTATTGATCTCTCTTGTAAATTCAAGACAATAAAATTAATCAATCGATAGTTTCTACAATTTTTATGACATTCACGAATCTAATGAATGTTCAAAAAAATGGGTCAAGGACATGAAGGAAAAATGTCTGCGCTTCTGGCGGGGGTTTTTTATTTATTTATTTATTTATTTATTATCTTTTTTTCTTTTTGTTTTAAACTCTGCGTGCAAGAGAAAATCTTACACAATTCTCAAGCAATCAAATAAATTTTTACTGAAATGTTGAATTTTTGTTAAACCTCATTTTCCTACTATTCAGTTTAATCACACACATATATTAAAATGTAAAACACATGTATTAAAATATAAAACACATTTTTTTATTGACAATGTGTTTAATAGTTATTTACAAGCAAAAACTCGTATTTAGAAAATAACATTATAATTTGTAATAATTCATATAAAAGATGAAAATAATGATTAATTACTATATTTTCTTTAAAAAAAAATACTTTAAACAAGTAATTTCAATGAAAATTTCTGAATGTAAAATTTATTTATACGAGAGTTACTTTTTTTAAAAAAAAATCTGATATTATGAAAGTTTTTTACAATCACTGTGGAATATAAAGAAATTCCAATACGTAAATAATACTGACATAAACAAAAAGGTGCGGTGATCTCTATATTTTAAAAATATAATAGAAATATATATGTAAAAAATATTGAAAAACTTAATTTCATTGTAAAACTTATGTATATTAAACATAACAAGCTACTCTTTAAAATATACATTTTATACCATAATAAGAAATTCATTAGAGAAATATCTGCTTTTTAAACATAAAAAGAAGTCAGAAGGCATCGTGCATTACAATGAATACTTTTTTAACTTTGGCGAACATTATTAATTTAAAATGAAATAATTAGTATTTTGAGGAATATATATCACGGACTTATATATATACTTATACGGACTTATATGTCTACGACTACTTTCAGTAAATGAAATTAGCATTTTTTTCGTTTCTTTTAGCTGAATATATTTCCGCAAAATTTCTAATACATTTCGAAGCGATTTCTTACTTGTAACTTAACAGTTTTGTTTCATAATTTTGACATCCTCATTTTTCAGACATCTTTGATTGGATTTAAGTCCGGCAACTGGAAAAGTAAAAGCAGTTGTATCAAAGTAGTGTTGAGTGTAGTTAAGAAATCGAAGCATTTCAGTTTCTACCTTAAATTTTGAGTTACTGTTTTATTAAAAACAGGTCGTTTTCTTTAACTCAGTGTCAATATGCGCTTTCTTAAATTTTCTCCCTTTTACAATTTTAAATTATTTAACGTTTTCCCCCATTTTATTGCGGACTCTATATTCTTTGGTTATAGTTCACAATTAGCAAGTTTCCAAATTTTTGTGTAGACTATTAATATGTAAAATTTTCAGTAACCAGTGAATAATTCATTTTGTCATAATTTAACAGGAGGATGTTTGTGGCATTTGGGAAGTAACAGTCCTTTTTGACAATCTCTTTTGTTTATTGTAGAGTTTTTTCTTGGTTCCTACTATAATATTTAGAGAGATTCAGATTTCTTCTTATAGAGCAAAAGTTCTTTTACGTCGGAAATAATTTTGGAAAGCCTAATTGCAATGGCATAAACACATTGCTTGACATTTCAGGGAATTAAATAGATATTCACATTTGACTTTTTGAGCGCCTCTGGATGTGAACAAATTTTAAAAATTCTATTTAGAAGATTCCTAATAACGATATTACGAGTATTCCAAACATATGAGGTTTGCTTATAATTGGTCTAATTTCTTTTTAGGATTTACCTTCATTTTTAATCGCTTTCTAAGTTTACACAAGTACTGACCAGTTTCTTTACAATACATTTTCAAATCTACGTTTCGTTTCATATAATAGTTTCAATTTGTAACGGTTCTATTCGGGCTTTCACTAATCTTCTTCGGTAAAATAGTCTTTTTAACTATGATTTTAGTTGAAAACCGTTTTCCGTAAAGAGGACTTGATTTTAAGTAAATGCAAGATTCTCTTTAAGTGCTAGTAGTGGAGTGGGTGGGGATGGTTGAAGATAGATTCTAAGAGGAAAGCAAAGTGTGGGCAACCGATGGCCGCACTTAGTATTATTAATTCCAGAAGGAAGGATTAAGAGAAAGAGAAGCAGTCCACCTAACGGCTGACGATTAAGCAAGTTTTGCACCAAGAGCGTTCAAGAGAATAGATAAGTTATTATATATATAGATAAATAAAAAAGTTTGATTGATCCTCGGGTTTAGTTATTAGAGAGCATTCTCAGTATTTCTCATAAAGTCTAATAAGTGTTAAAGGCTAAATAAAAGTCTTTAATTTGAGAAATGTCTGTTTCATACTCGAACCCTCTTACACCCGAAGGATAGCGACAAATTCAGCTAAGATCTGAAAACCTTTTTTAGTAATTTATCTCAATGAAATCAGTAAGAACCTGCATCCCATTTGAATTGTTATATAGACGTAAGCAACATTTTTGCACGGTCCTACTTTTTCTTAGGACGTTGTTCCAATATTCTTGATTGATGCACCTGTTTGACTCTTAACATTTTTTTCACTAATTGCGGAAATTTAAATTCAGTCGTACAGTTGTAATCTAATTATGTTGATGCTTTAATTTAAAGAAAATAAATGTGCATTCCTTTATTTTTATGAAATATATTGAAGCGCCAAAATTCACTACTGTAACCTCCTAATGTAGAATGATATATCATTAGCTATGGCAAGGGCTTTAACACAACGTAGCATTGTCTCAACCAATTATCAGAAGTTCCAAAAGAAATATTTAGCCATTCTGCCTCTATAGACATCCGTAATTGCGAAAGTGTTTCCGGTGCCTGATTTTGACGCGTGAACTGACTTTTAAATCATGTCCTACATTTGTTCGATTGAATTAGAGGTCTTGCAATCTAGGCAGCCAGATTATTTGCTGTAAAGGTGCTGAATATTTCTAAACTAAATCGTGAAGGATTTTGATCCGATAAAGTTGCAAATTGTCTTACCATTGGCTTCAAACAGTCTGCAATGAGTTGAATATTTCCAGTCAATGATTGACTCAGTTGTATCAAAGGGCCCAATTCTTGCATGTAAAAATAGCCCTCATCATTATGAGGTCACTACTAGCTTGCGTAATGCCTTGCTGATAACTTTGTATCCATGACTTCGTGAGGTCTGCGTTACACTCAAAACCCTACCATCAGCTCTTACCAACTGGAATCGTGATTCATCCTATCAATCAGCATTCTTTGAGTCATGCGGTCTTATATATATATGTTCAAGAGACAGATGGCGTATTGTTAGTAAAGGTATTCCGAGAAAAAGAGGAGATCACTCGAGAGAGATAGGGTCAGTCACAGTGTTGTCCACGGTGGCAAGTAAGGACTCAAATTATATATTCTCGGCCCAATCTTGAGAGAACGAGGAATATAAGATTCCAATTTCCGCCCTATAATTCCCCACTAAAAGTCTTATTTTAAGTCGTGTGCTCATATATTTGTCATTTTGACAGAAACTTGTCAGCAGGTATCGAGTACAAATCTTTGCAATGTACGCTCACTTATTCAAAATCACGGGACATTACTGCAACAGGGTGCAGTTCCTTTCGTATTGCTATCTTATGTCTTTTGGTATATCACTATATACGCACACGTATATATATAATAATAATCGAGAAATGGTTTTAATTGCACCAGGCTATTTCTAAACTAATCTTTATCTTCTGATATTTCCTTAACTCTTTCAACTTATACAGCGTATTCACTTAAAAATTATTACTCTTGCTTCTTTGAAATAGTATTAAAGGAAAAAAGAAAGAAATTTGTATAATATTAACCTTTTACATACTACTGGAATTTTAAAAGATGTTGTTGTCTTAAAAGCATTAAAATAAAAGATATAAGAATTATTTCAGAAGAAGACAATTGAAAAAAAAAAAAAAAGATAAAAAAGATTTATGTCTTGGTAAGGTATTATATGTTATCTTGATAACAACTTAAGGTGTTTAAATTACGTTCTTTTTTACTTATTTTATCAAACTGTGCGACATAGCCATCCTGTGATGACCATGTCGTGCCGGTTCCGCGTAAGCTAGAGGTGTGGGATTATCAAAATGATGAGACATATTAATTCTTAATACAACTTTTATTAAGATTAACTTATATTACTTAAATTCTAATTTGACAATTTTAATTAAAGTGAGAGTCAAGCCCAAATTAAATCACGTATTTAAGTCAGATCACGCAACTAGATCCTTTATCTCAATTATCTTTAATAATCCTATTCATCTAATTACTTATATCCAATATTACCTTTTTCAGTTCTCCTTCCTTGACCTAGAGAATATTATCTATAAACTTTATATATGAAGATTCCAACTACTTTATCTTAGGCTTCTATTCTTTCCAAAACTATCGGACTGTTAATTCTTGATCCGTAAGATTTCACACTAAGCTTTGTCACGCTATCGATCAGAATAATTCCACAATACTATCTCTGAGCCTGCCGCGCTATATCTAGGCTTGCCACGCTAAATCTAGGTTTGCCACGCTATCCTTTTATAGTATATCTCATTTACATATTATGATCGTTTATCTTCTTGGTATTGGGTTGGAAAAGTTTTGCCATTAATCGTGGCCGTCAAAGAACATAGGAGTCATGTTAACAGAAAGACGCGAGAGACGTCACAACCCCCTCCAAGAAGAAAAACGTGATTTACTTAAGGGTTCTCAATGCCCTTAATAAATTACGTGTCTAAATCTCTATTTCTAAATTTCTTCGCTTTCTGAGTTTTATTTAAATTTTAATCTTAAATCTTCATTTTAACTTTTATAATTTCCAATATCTTTCTTGACTTTAATTTTCATTGCAATTTTAATCTTAAATTTTAACTTTTATAATTTCCAAAATTTATCTTGACTTTAATTTTCATTACTCATCTTAGAATTAAATTTTAATATTCAATTTAATTTTAAACTCGTGACAATAAATTTTACTCCAATAACTAGGCCAACATTAATAATTACTGTTTAATTTATGCCTACTCTCACTTTTACATTTCGTTACTTAAAATATTTATACACTTAAAAACAATTATTCTGGGTGCGCAGACCCAATCTAACACTGCATATGGAGCTGGTACTTCTGCTCCCTTTCTTGTTGAAGCTATACTTTTCAAGATTTTCAGGGTCAGTCTCCCTGAAATGAAAACTATTTGAGTCTCTATTTCCATAATATTAATCAATTTCACATATATTATTTATATATCACAATAAATTTTTATCTCCATCCCCACATCTGGTTTCAACAAAAACTCCCAATGAGCCGCGCAGCGCCGTTATTATTATTGTTAGTGCCTTGACTACGCCGCGTTTCCCTGAACCAGATGCCTCATAATACGTAACA
>BMAV01003410.1:0-18512 GCA_019973955.1 Trichonephila inaurata madagascariensis
TGCGCGCATTAAATTAAGATGCTTGCTGTTTAGTTATCCATTTTTTAGGTTATATGTTGATCAATCGATTACACATACATATTAAAGTTTATATCATGTTACAAATTCATCTTGTTTAGTGTTTCGCCTTTTCTGAATAAATATATTTCATTATCATTGCCATTTTATCGTATTGAATTCATCATTTCGTCTTTTATTTAATTCATTTGGGAAAAAATTATGTACTTTAAATGAATAATATGCTAATTTGAAGTTCGTTTTTAAAATTCACAAATAGATTTCTGTTTGATTGAAATGAATTCTTCTTTGCCTGTGAATTAGTTTTGGAGTCATTTTTAAATCGTCTTTGTATTTGAAGAAAATAAAAGTTGCATGCTAACGATTTATATGCATGATTTTAATTCAAAGTAGGTTTAACATTGCCTTAGGAGGAATTGAATTAGTAAATAGTGCTTCTATATGTTTTGAGTTATAATTATAATTGTAATTCAAATTTTTACAGTAGGTTACTAAGATATAAATTTCAAAGCTAAACTTTTATTGAAATTTAAAAATTTATATCAAAGCTTCATTAAAAGCATATATAATTAAATATTGTTAATAGAAACATAGTTAATTTGCGTTTAGCTATTGGAAGAGTATTTACACCTGTGGGAAAGTTATTTTTAATTAAAAATTAAATCTATCTCCTATACATATACTCCAAATTGAGCTTTTAAGGCTTGCATCATCTAAACTTAATATCTGAAAGATAAAACTATGAATTTTAATTTATTTCCTTAATGTTAAGAAAACAAACAAAGTTTATATATAGTTTTAATCAGTAAGGAATAGAAATTTGTTCCGAGATCAACACGAAAAAAAAATACGTTCCTAAAAATATTAAAAAGGTGTTCTCCAATTGTTATAGTAATTTATTTAATAGATGAAAAATTCATTTAATAATTTTGTTTCCTGTATCTTTAACATTTTGGTAAAAAAAAAAAAAGTAATAAAGTAACTGCATACTTAACTATTTAAAAAGTTTTAGAGTATAAAATTTAAAAATATTAGAAGTTAAAGAGAAAAAGATAAGAGGATACAAACATACAGTCTGTTAATACATTACATAAAGTTAAAGATCGTAAAATTAAGGAAATAATATGCAAAGTGGATTATAACAATGTCAATTATTCTTTATAACGCCGAATACCTAATGGATTCTAACAAGGTGAATTGCGTGCAAAATATTTTTGAAAATAAATTAGGGAGACATCATTAAAAGATAATTCGTATTTTATTTTTCTCTAAACGTAATACGTTATTGTTTAATTTATATTTCGCTCATTATTTTGTGAAGAATTTAAACAATATTTTGAATAAATCATGATCCGTGATATTTTTACTTCAACGTAATTATTAGATTGGGGGAAAAGAAATCCATTATTTTTTCGGTAGATGGCTGTAGTGTCGATATCTCCTGAAGTATCGATCAAACAATTTCAAATTTATGCTCGTTGTCAAGGTGACATTTCGCACTAAAAAAAATATTTTGCTTTTTTTTTAGTGCGAAATGTCACCTTTTTTAACACCCTGTAACTCACAACTGAATGGACCAAACAAAAAAATTATTTTGCTTTTTTTTTGTTTGGTCCATTCAGTTGCGAGTTACAGGATGTTAAAAATGGAAGTCAACAAAGAGAAAATTCAGTTCTTTTTAAGGTTTTTCTTTGATAAAAGCGAAAATGCAAGCCAGGTGGCTGAAATTGCGAATGGTGTTTATGGTGCCGATACTGTAACAAGCTAATTACGTGCAATTTTGGTTTCGTCGATTCCGTTCAGGTACTTTGGATGTTAAAGTTGCACCTCGCACAGGCAGGCCTGTTGTCGAAAATGTCGATAAAATCACAGAAATAATCGAAATTGACCGGCATATTAGTAGTCGTAGCATCGCGCAAAAGCTAAAGATCGATCATAAAACAATTTTAAACCATTTGCGCAAAGTTGGATTCAAAAAGAAGCTCAATGTTTGGGTGCCACACCAATTAACATAAAAAAACATGATGGATTGAATTTCCATCTGCGAAGTCTTGGACAAACAGAATGAAATCGACCCATTTCTTAAATGGATGGTGACTGAGGATGAAAAATGGGTCACGTACTACAATATTGTGTGAAAACGATCGTGGTCAAAGTGTGGTGAAGCATCTTAAACGGTGGCCAAACCAGGACTGTCGATCAGGAAGGTTCTACTGTGTATTTGGTGGGACTGGAAAGGAATCATTTCTTAGGAGTTGCTTCCGCATGACCAAACACTAAATTCAGATCTCTACTGTCAACAGCTGGACCGTTTGAAGCCAGCGATTCACCAGAATTAGCCAAAAGAAATGTGCTGTGTTCCATCTGGATAACGCCAGGCTACACACTTCTGTAGTGACTCGCCAGAACCTAAGGGGGCTAGGTTGGGAAGTTTTAATGTATCCACCATATAGTCCAAACCTGGCACCAAGCGATTACCACCTTTTTCTCGCATTGCAAAACTTCCAGTGATAAGAAATTGGGTTCAAGAGAAGATTGTGAAAATCGATTTCTAGATGTTTTCGCCAATAAGGGCTAAGACTTCTATGAGAGAGGCATTATGAAGGTACCTTTAAAATGGCAACAAATTATACAACAAAATGGTGCATATTTGACCCAAATCGGACAATCGGAAGGATGTTAAATAAAGTCTTGATTTTCATGCGAAAATAATGGATTTCTTTTTCCCCAACCTAATATAATATATTTATTTATTTATACGTAATTGTAATATATTTAATTATAATATATTTATTCGTCAAATTTTATTTTCCTCTTAATTTTTAATTTAATATTTTTTTTTTTTTAAATTGTAAAGTTTTCTTTTTTGCTAAATGTGAAAATAGGTTATAAATTATTATAAGAATGCTCTAATGTATTTTGTCAAATCAAGATTAATTGTTCTGGTTATTATGATCTGGTTTAAATCGTCTGATTCACGATAAATTGCTACGTTATTGTTTTACTTATATTTCACTCATTATTTTGTAAAATATTTGTACAATATTTTGAATAAATTGTTGCCTATGGTATTTTTCTTTAAAGTAAACTAAAGTATATTTATTCCAAAAAACCGACCTCCCTCTTTGTTCTTTCTGTCATAATATTTAATTCAATAATTTTTTTAAAAAAACAAAAATTATGACGAGTTTTTCCCCCGTTAAAATTTGAAATAGGTTTTAAAGGATCGCAAGAATGCTGTAATGCATAGCTGTTAAATTACAAAATTGTTTTGGAATTGATTTATTTCTTTTATAGTTTTTGGTTAATGTATAATCTCGGTTGTATCTTTCTACTTTGCAATTTTTTTCTTGTTTGCGATTATGGATTATCTAAAGTATTTACTAGACCAGGAGTTCTTAATTTTTTCGGTTGGCGACTCCATAAACATTGCGCAAAATTTATACTCGTTTGGGTACTTCTATATTTGTTTTATTTGTATTATATTATTGTTTTGAAGTAATAAACATCCGCAAAAATTTTTTACTTTGAATATAACGATATAGAAATTTTAATTAAATCACAAAAATGTTTTAAAAAACAATATATAATGCAATTATATGATAAAAATTATACATAAACTGTTTTCTGTTTTTAAAGTTTAGTCATTTTGACTTCACTTCTTAGATCAACTTTTATTATAAACGTTATATGCAAGATTTAAGTATCAATAGGATGAATGTGCTGGATTTTCTTAAAATTATTGTGGCTTTCTTGATTAAGAATTTAAATAAACAGTTAAATTATTATTCAATATTAATGATGAAAAAGTTATTTTATGCAAAAAGATATACCGAAAATCCTAAAATTTTTTGCGAACTCTTCTGCAACTCACTTTATCCCATTTAGGATCGTGACCCCTAATTTAAGAAACAACATTGTATAAAACTAACGGGGGGGAGGGTACCTTATAAACCCTAAAAACTGAACGTTCTTATGGTAGATTTTATTTCTCTCCCAAACTGTGTGCTTTTTTTTCCCAAGCTCTTGTTAAAAAAAAGTTTCTTAATTTGTTACGGCGCCAGGATTCATAACCTGGGGCAATATCGGATATTTCCGTCACTAAAAATACTAAAGGAAAAAGGGGAAAAAACTTTTTAAAAAAAACATACAAAAATCGATGGTTTCGATACAGTTCATTAAATCTTCTGAAACATCAAATTACCAAAAGCGTAAAAGGTGCAGACAAAGCATTTTATAGATTACTGTTTGCTCTTCTTTTTTTTATTTTGTTTGTTTGCGCTTTAAAGTTTTCGATACTATGTAACTCTTCTGTACCAATTTTTGGATTACTAATTACTTTAAGAAGATTACGGTAATCGAGACATTTAGGAAATGAATGGGTGTGTATGTATATACACATTGCCTTTCAAGTTTCTTGGATTAAACGGTTATTGCTGATTACTTCATTTTGGGGGGAACAGAGTGCTTATGTTTAATCTGTGTGACTCGATTTTCTTTTAATATTTACCCTTAATATTTTTGTTTGCATTCTTTGTAAAAACAATTAATATAAGAGCGTAATCGCTCTTGCCATTAATAACTAACTGACTGTACCAAGCTCTTGAAGCGCCCTCTAGCGACCACTCATCTTCAGTAAAGTCCAGGTGATGGAAGAATGTGGTTGCTATGAAAAACCGTCCATGTTCTTCACCCATTATTTTTGTTAACGATGTGTGTTGTCTTTGTGTGACCTAACTTAAATCAATAAATAATTGTTATACTAACTGAAACTTCATTAAGCCCAACTCCGAATTTACCTCTTTAAAGTCCAACGCACTACAAGAGTAGTTAAAAAAAGAGTAATATAGGAGAGAAAACAGCAATTCAGTGAACAGTTAGATCCTTGAAAATGATAAATGAAATTATGAAAAATGGTAAGTATATTATGGTAAATCAATTTCGTTATGATATTGTTACTTGTCTGGACGACTTTCAAATATAAGTATGGTCCTCCGCAATTAACTTGAAAATTTATCTAGAGTAAATCAAACTTTATTCCGGTACTATCTGATAAATACGAAAAATTTATTTTTAATTGGAAGCAATTAACACACATATGTATAAGTCCACAATAACACTGATTCAGAATTTACTCAAATAAGAACACAATGATACGAATCCGTTGTCAATATATCGCATGAGGCAAAAAAAAAACACAAAGTCGTTATCCCATTCTAACACTCCATACTTCACTACACGTCTTATCAAAGTTGTCTCATCTAATATTCGTCCTAGATTTGTCCAAGAGAATCGGTTCTTTTTTGTCGTCAAATTTGACTTTCAGCCTGTCGCCAAGGTCACTTATTCAGGCGAGTATTCTCTTTTTTGCCTGTGAAACCATCTTTCCAGCTACAATACCATTGCGGCAGAGAAGAAGTACAAACTTTGCGTAACAATGTTTATTTTGTCTACAAATGCATACGAAAGTAAAAATTCAACAATAATTATATAGTATATTTTTGCAGGTATTTTTCGAGCATCGCATGCGTGCTTTTTTCCGGAGGAAATGGGTTATAAATTATTTTTGTCTGTGTTACAACTTGTTAATGTTTGAATACAAAAATAGATAACCATTCTCTTTAGACGTTAATTTCTCAATTAGGGCAGTTACCTCCCTTACGTTGCAATTTTTATGAAGTTTCACCTTTGATGTTGAGTAGCCATGGCGACTACTCTATTAATGCCGTTAAAACGGTTCCTAATTGCACGTTTAGAAAGTTTTCCTTTTGAGTGACAATTACTAGTCAAATAGTAAGAAATTTTATAGCAACCGAAAGTGTATTGTAATGTAACGTTTTGCTTGATATCTTTATGTTGTGTTTAAATAATTAGTTTATCTTAATAATTTTAGTGATAACCATATGTAATGTTATTACAAATGTCTATTGATAAACGTGTTGACTTTTTTTAAAGAAAAATATAAAAAGGTGAAGGTTTAATGAACTGTCAAGTATGTCAGAATCTCAGGTTGCGTCATATATATATGTTTTTAGTAATGCTATTTATACGTAGGCTTATCTACAGTCATTCATGGTTCCATTTAAAAAGTGTACAGTAATACCTCGAACTTACGCGATAGGTGAGACTGAGTGGTAACCGCGTAAGTCGGGGTATAATTTCGCATATCGTCGGCCTAATTATCAGACTGCGTAACTCCACCAGTATAATTGATTTGATATAGGAGTGCAACGCGCCAAGCACTTTTTGGCGGGATTCCTTAATCCTTTTGTTTTGTCTACGCCATGCCTCTGATCAGTGTAATCACTACTTTTTTTTTATTTCGTAATAAAACTAGATTTCGAAAGGAGAGGTGGTGTGGCAAGATTTTAACATAAAATAAATACAACAGAAAGTAATATTAATGTATTACACTTCCAGAGATATAAATTATTTACACTATTTTAAACGCTCATTATACAAAATTTGTAACAATGTGTTACTTTAGCTGAGCTGAGATCCCGCGGGAAAAAAACAAAAAATTAACACCAATATACGTTATCCCCATGGCAACCACAGGATCGCACCATAAAAATATCAAAGTAAACCATATTGTAATATTATCGCCATCTTAGCGAACCTAAACAACAACTCTTGACGCCTAGCCCTACTGTATCAAATAAGCATCCCAGATGGAGTTACGCAGTCTGATAATTAGACCGACTATATAAATACATAGAAGTTATATTTTTAGTTGGGGTCAGATAATAGTAATTTAAAAAAAACATACAGTACAAAATCGCAAACCGAAGTTATTTCGATGCAGAAGGTTTCATGAAATCTAACAAAGTAGTCTGCTGCCTTAAAGAGATTTTATTTTCTCCCGCAAAATTTCCTTATAGCATTCTAGTAAATTTTTTGTTCCTTGTTTTGTTGAAAAAATAACCTTTTCGCTGAGTCTGTATTATCTAAAATTTGTAACTCTATTTTCAATTAAACTGAGTCCCTATCTGTCAAATGTCCAACATCGTCATTCAATCTTCTGATTGAACTGGGTCTTAAGACTTAAGTTCTTCAATGTCTTTTACTTTGATCTGCGAATTTACATTTATTTTCGAAATTTGATCTTGACCAGAGAGAACTGCACATTTTTCGTCTTCATTTAGAAACTTTTTCTTTTTAAAAGTCGAGAGGGTGAGATGACCAATTAGATTGTAGGAGACAGAGTGTAGGCCGTGTGTCAGAAGTATTGCATTTTTTATATATAAGCATGAACAAGGATAGTAAGAGAACTCGGAATTTAGTAATAACTGCAATTTTTGTCTTTTATTTGGCTTATTAGTGTTGAATCTATTCATCCACTAGTGGAGATTCGTTTTTTGTTGCTATTCCTCTCTCAAAATTGAAGCTACTTTGAATATTTATGCTGAATGAAAGAACTTTTAATTCCTTACTTTGGTTTTTGAAGTTATACTTCTTTTGGGGCGTTAGAGAAATAGGATGAGGGTAAATTTTTACAATGCGCGCGCACACCGTCACGGATGCGAAAATCCTTTGTATAGAAATATACAGAACGGGACAAATCATTCCCGCCTTCGAAATTCTCAGAAAAATATTTCTCTTTACTTCCCTGAAGAAGGAGACACCCGGGTTTGAACCGGAGACCTCTCGATCTGCAGCCGAATGCTCTACCACTGAGCTATACACCCGCGTCAGCGAACCTTTGCTTTGTGTTCCGTAGGAACGGATACGAAAATACTTTGTCTAGAAATATGCAAAACGGAACAGATCATTCCCGCCTTCGAGCCCTCTCCATATTATTGGTCCTATTGTCCCTGTGCGGGGGGTCTTTAAATTTATTTAAATCGTGATTATCTCAGGTTTGGGGTTGATCCGATTGACTGAAGGTTAGTATCGTTCAACTCTGCTCATGACCGCCTTTCGTCCTTGGCCCAGCTTGCCCTGCTAAAGATTTTTTAGAAAGATTTTAATCTTGTTACGCCAAAGAAGTATAACTTCTTACGTGCGTACATAAGTACACAGACACTTTTTTTTTTCTTGTGAATTCTGAACCCCTTTTCGTTTGAAACTTTTTCAAATAGAATCTGAAGAAATTCTGCACTGTAACTGACAAAAAAATGTTATGCTGAGTTATAGCAATATTGTGTATTACATTTGTACATAAAATATCACCTTCTTTAAATTATTTTGTAAAAAGTTGTATATATAATGTTTAAGATGGACTAAAGTAAAACTTGAACCAAGAATTAAATTGTTTGAAATATGTGCATTATTTTACTTTATGGTACTTTTACCTTCGACCAATTTCACCAAATGAAAAGACATCGCCAATTCGAAATATGTCACTAAATAATGTCGTTATTATTGAGTTTGAACTTGCAGGAGAACGGTTTCACTATTAGTTGTATGGTGCGGTATTTGGTGACGTTCTTTATTTGACGAAATGGGTCGACGGTATAATACATAAGTACCTAATTTACTTGTACTACACTAGGAATTCAAGCAATTTTAACTACTATTTTTATCACACAATCTTCAAGCTATTCGAAATATTTTCTTCTCAATTTAGCTTCAAATGTTTTTCACGGCTTGACCTGAATTAGCTTTTAAGACCTTATCACACGTATACGTATTTGGAGTAATTTTCCTTGAAAACAACCATTCTGAGCAATTTCTACCTAGTTTTCATAGCAACGGCTCCGGATAACTTTTTCCCAGTGAGCTGAAAGATTGCTCCAAATAAAAATTGCAGCCAATGGTGTTGTTCTTCGACTCCCTACGTCATAAACAAAATGGCGGTAAAGAGGGCATCCTCAGCTTCGTCAAACGCATCAGAAAGGGTATATAATATTTTAATGGCGTTAATATTAGATGTTCGTTTTCGGCGAGGAATTTTTGAATGTGAATATAGGGCGCGGTTGACGTCAGAGCGTATTGTTTTGTTTACGGTAATCCTTCACCCTTACAGCTCCTTGAAAAAATTCCCGAAATGGTTGTTCCAAATATGCGTGTGTGTTAAGGCCTTTACGCCATAAATTTCCGCACTCACCATGTCTAGTGAAGGAAATTCGCCCGAACACTTCGAATATTGCCGTGGAATGAAATTTCACCACTGTATTGCATTTATTTATTTCTTGTATTGCATCACAAAATTTTAGCATAACATAAAAGTTCTGGAAAAATTTAACAAATTCCACGTGAGGTCCTTCCGAATTAAAATTAAAAATTTTTATTTGCATGTGTCAAAAAATTCTTTTAAAAAAAGAAAAAGAAACATGCGCAATATATAAGTAAAATCTTACAAAATGTCTACTCACATGATATTTCATCTCAGCACTCCTAGTTTTACAAAACATGTGATATAAAAATGCGAAAAAATTCCATTTGCGTCAATTTATGCCATACCATCATTCAAAAGTATTCTAGTTAAAAATAGTTCAAGTGATTAATATCCCCATGTTTTTCGATTAATTTCACATCAGCTCTTTTTACTTTCCACCATTTTCAGCAGCATAAAAGAATCTTTTATGTTATGTACATAGATAAATATAGCTAGTAAAAAAAAAATTCTTCAACGTACAAAAGATCGAATTAATATGTACGCGAGCTAATCAAAAACTTCCAAAATTATTTTTTATGAACACAAAAAAAAAAAACGATGGAGAAAAAAAAACCTTATTTAGTAATATTAATATCAGAATATTTATTTTTCTGGTTATTACTCTCCACGGTATAGCACATATCTCTCGAGTTGTAAGTACATAATTCCCTTTTCTTTTTTTTTTCTCTTTTCTTTTTTTTTTTTTTGTTCATAAAAAATAATTTTGGAAGTTTTTGATTAGCTCGCGTACATATTAATTCGATCTTTTGTACGTTGAAGAATTTTTTTTTTACTAGCTATATTTATCTATGTACATAACATAAAAGATTCTTTTATGCTGCTGAAAATGGTGGAAAGTAAAAAGAGCTGATGTGAAATTAATCGAAAAACATGGGGATATTAATCACTTGAACTATTTTTAACTAGAATACTTTTGAATGATGGTATGGCATAAATTGACGCAAATGGAATTTTTTCGCATTTTTATATCACATGTTTTGTAAAACTAGGAGTGCTGAGATGAAATATCATGTGAGTAGACATTTTGTAAGATTTTACTTATATATTGCGCATGTTTCTTTTTCTTTTTTTAAAAGAATTTTTTGACACATGCAAATAAAAATTTTTAATTTTAATTCGGAAGGACCTCACGTGGAATTTGTTAAATTTTTCCAGAACTTTTATGTTATGCTAAAATTTTGTGATGCAATACAAGAAATAAATAAATGCAATACAGTGGTGAAATTTCATTCCACGGCAATATTCGAAGTGTTCGGGCGAATTTCCTTCACTAGACATGGTGAGTGCGGAAATTTATGGCGTAAAGGCCTTAACACACACGCATATTTGGAACAACCATTTCGGGAATTTTTTCAAGGAGCTGTAAGGGTGAAGGATTACCGTAAACAAAACAATACGCTCTGACGTCAACCGCGCCCTATATTCACATTCAAAAATTCCTCGCCGAAAACGAACATCTAATATTAACGCCATTAAAATATTATATACCCTTTCTGATGCGTTTGACGAAGCTGAGGATGCCCTCTTTACCGCCATTTTGTTTATGACGTAGGGAGTCGAAGAACAACACCATTGGCTGCAATTTTTATTTGGAGCAATCTTTCAGCTCACTGGGAAAAAGTTATCCGGAGCCGTTGCTATGAAAACTAGGTAGAAATTGCTCAGAATGGTTGTTTTCAAGGAAAATTACTCCAAATACGTATACGTGTGATAAGGTCTTAAAAGCTAATTCAGGTCAAGCCGTGAAAAACATTTGAAGCTAAATTGAGAAGAAAATATTTCGAATAGCTTGAAGATTGTGTGATAAAAATAGTAGTTAAAATTGCTTGAATTCCTAGTGTAGTACAAGTAAATTAGGTACTTATGTATTATACCGTCGACCCATTTCGTCAAATAAAGAACGTCACCAAATACCGCACCATACAACTAATAGTGAAACCGTTCTCCTGCAAGTTCAAACTCAATAATAACGACATTATTTAGTGACATATTTCGAATTGGCGATGTCTTTTCATTTGGTGAAATTGGTCGAAGGTAAAAGTACCATAAAGTAAAATAATGCACATATTTCAAACAATTTAATTCTTGGTTCAAGTTTTACTTTAGTCCATCTTAAACATTATATATACAACTTTTTACAAAATAATTTAAAGAAGGTGATATTTTATGTACAAATGTAATACACAATATTGCTATAACTCAGCATAACATTTTTTTGTCAGTTACAGTGCAGAATTTCTTCAGATTCTATTTGAAAAAGTTTCAAACGAAAAGGGGTTCAGAATTCACAAGAAAAAAAAAAGTGTCTGTGTACTTATGTACGCACGTAAGAAGTTATACTTCTTTGGCGTAACAAGATTAAAATCTTTCTAAAAAATCTTTAGCAGGGCAAGCTGGGCCAAGGACGAAAGGCGGTCATGAGCAGAGTTGAACGATACTAACCTTCAGTCAATCGGATCAACCCCAAACCTGAGATAATCACGATTTAAATAAATTTAAAGACCCCCCGCACAGGGACAATAGGACCAATAATATGGAGAGGGCTCGAAGGCGGGAATGATCTGTTCCGTTTTGCATATTTCTAGACAAAGTATTTTCGTATCCGTTCCTACGGAACACAAAGCAAAGGTTCGCTGACGCGGGTGTATAGCTCAGTGGTAGAGCATTCGGCTGCAGATCGAGAGGTCTCCGGTTCAAACCCGGGTGTCTCCTTCTTCAGGGAAGTAAAGAGAAATATTTTTCTGAGAATTTCGAAGGCGGGAATGATTTGTCCCGTTCTGTATATTTCTATACAAAGGATTTTCGCATCCGTGACGGTGTGCGCGCGCATTGTAAAAATTTACCCTCATCCTATTTCTCTAACGCCCCAAAAGAAGTATAACTTCAAAAACCAAAGTAAGGAATTAAAAGTTCTTTCATTCAGCATAAATATTCAAAGTAGCTTCAATTTTGAGAGAGGAATAGCAACAAAAAACGAATCTCCACTAGTGGATGAATAGATTCAACACTAATAAGCCAAATAAAAGACAAAAATTGCAGTTATTACTAAATTCCGAGTTCTCTTACTATCCTTGTTCATGCTTATATATAAAAAATGCAATACTTCTGACACACGGCCTACACTCTGTCTCCTACAATCTAATTGGTCATCTCACCCTCTCGACTTTTAAAAAGAAAAAGTTTCTAAATGAAGACGAAAAATGTGCAGTTCTCTCTGGTCAAGATCAAATTTCGAAAATAAATGTAAATTCGCAGATCAAAGTAAAAGACATTGAAGAACTTAAGTCTTAAGACCCAGTTCAATCAGAAGATTGAATGACGATGTTGGACATTTGACAGATAGGGACTCAGTTTAATTGAAAATAGAGTTACAAATTTTAGATAATACAGACTCAGCGAAAAGGTTATTTTTTCAACAAAACAAGGAACAAAAAATTTACTAGAATGCTATAAGGAAATTTTGCGGGAGAAAATAAAATCTCTTTAAGGCAGCAGACTACTTTGTTAGATTTCATGAAACCTTCTGCATCGAAATAACTTCGGTTTGCGATTTTGTACTGTATGTTTTTTTTAAATTACTATTATCTGACCCCAACTAAAAATATAACTTCTATGTATTTATATAGTCGGTCTAATTATCAGACTGCGTAACTCCATCTGGGATGCTTATTTGATACAGTAGGGCTAGGCGTCAAGAGTTGTTGTTTAGGTTCGCTAAGATGGCGATAATATTACAATATGGTTTACTTTGATATTTTTATGGTGCGATCCTGTGGTTGCCATGGGGATAACGTATATTGGTGTTAATTTTTTGTTTTTTTCCCGCGGGATCTCAGCTCAGCTAAAGTAACACATTGTTACAAATTTTGTATAATGAGCGTTTAAAATAGTGTAAATAATTTATATCTCTGGAAGTGTAATACATTAATATTACTTTCTGTTGTATTTATTTTATGTTAAAATCTTGCCACACCACCTCTCCTTTCGAAATCTAGTTTTATTACGAAATAAAAAAAAAGTAGTGATTACACTGATCAGAGGCATGGCGTAGACAAAACAAAAGGATTAAGGAATCCCGCCAAAAAGTGCTTGGCGCGTTGCACTCCTATATCAAATCAATTATACTGGTGGAGTTACGCAGTCTGATAATTAGGCCGACGATATGCGAAATTATACCCCGACTTACGCGGTTACCACTCAGTCTCACCTATCGCGTAAGTTCGAGGTATTACTGTACACTTTTTAAATGGAACCATGAATGACTGTAGATAAGCCTACGTATAAATAGCATTACTAAAAACATATATATATGACGCAACCTGAGATTCTGACATACTTGACAGTTCATTAAACCTTCACCTTTTTATATTTTTCTTTAAAAAAAGTCAACACGTTTATCAATAGACATTTGTAATAACATTACATATGGTTATCACTAAAATTATTAAGATAAACTAATTATTTAAACACAACATAAAGATATCAAGCAAAACGTTACATTACAATACACTTTCGGTTGCTATAAAATTTCTTACTATTTGACTAGTAATTGTCACTCAAAAGGAAAACTTTCTAAACGTGCAATTAGGAACCGTTTTAACGGCATTAATAGAGTAGTCGCCATGGCTACTCAACATCAAAGGTGAAACTTCATAAAAATTGCAACGTAAGGGAGGTAACTGCCCTAATTGAGAAATTAACGTCTAAAGAGAATGGTTATCTATTTTTGTATTCAAACATTAACAAGTTGTAACACAGACAAAAATAATTTATAACCCATTTCCTCCGGAAAAAAGCACGCATGCGATGCTCGAAAAATACCTGCAAAAATATACTATATAATTATTGTTGAATTTTTACTTTCGTATGCATTTGTAGACAAAATAAACATTGTTACGCAAAGTTTGTACTTCTTCTCTGCCGCAATGGTATTGTAGCTGGAAAGATGGTTTCACAGGCAAAAAAGAGAATACTCGCCTGAATAAGTGACCTTGGCGACAGGCTGAAAGTCAAATTTGACGACAAAAAAGAACCGATTCTCTTGGACAAATCTAGGACGAATATTAGATGAGACAACTTTGATAAGACGTGTAGTGAAGTATGGAGTGTTAGAATGGGATAACGACTTTGTGTTTTTTTTTTGCCTCATGCGATATATTGACAACGGATTCGTATCATTGTGTTCTTATTTGAGTAAATTCTGAATCAGTGTTATTGTGGACTTATACATATGTGTGTTAATTGCTTCCAATTAAAAATAAATTTTTCGTATTTATCAGATAGTACCGGAATAAAGTTTGATTTACTCTAGATAAATTTTCAAGTTAATTGCGGAGGACCATACTTATATTTGAAAGTCGTCCAGACAAGTAACAATATCATAACAAAATTGATTTAACATAATATACTTACCATTTTTCAAAATTTCATTTACCATTTTCAAGGATCTAACTGTTCACTGAATTGCTCTTTTCTCTCCTATATTACTCTTTTTTAACTACTCTTGTAGTGCGTTGGACTTTAAAGAGGTAAATTCGGAGTTGGGCTCAATGAAGTTTCAGTTAGTATAACAATTATTTATTGATTTAAGTTATATAGGTCACACAAAGACAACACACATCGTTAACAAAAATAATGGGTGAAGAACATGGACGGTTTTTCATAGCAACCACATTCTTCCATCACCTGGACTTTACTGAAGATGAGTGGTCGCTAGAGGGCGCTTCAAGAGCTTGGTACAGTCAGTTACAGTTATTAATGACAAGAGCGATTACGCTCTTATATTAATTGCTTTTACAAAGAATGCAAACAAAAATATTAAGGGTAAATATTAAAAGAAAATCGAGTCACACAGATTAAACATAAGCACTCTGTTCCCCCCAAAATGAAGTAATCAGCAATAACCGTTTAATCCAAGAAACTTGAAAAGCAATGTGTATATACACACCCATTCATTTCCTAAATATCTCGATTACCGTAATCTTCTTAAAGTAATTAGTAATCCAAAAATTAGTACAGAAGAGTTACATAGTATCGAAAACTTTAAAGCGCAAACAAACAAAATAAAAAAAAGAAGAGCAAACAGTAATCTATAAAATGCTTTGTCTGCACCTTTTACGCTCTTGGTAATTTGATGTTTCAGGAGATTTAATGAACTGTATCGAAACCATCGATTTTTGTATGTTTTTTTAAAAGTTTTTTCCCCTTTTTCCTTTAGTATTTTTAGTGACGGAAATATCCGATATTGCCCCAGGTTATGAATCCTGGCGCCGTAACAAATTAAGAAACTTTTTTTTAACAAGAGCTTGGAAAAAAAAGCAGTTTGGGAGAGAAATAAAATCTACCATAAGAACGTTCAGTTTTTAGGGTTTATAAGGTACCCTCCCCCCCGTTAGTTTTATACAATGTTGTTTCTTAAATTAGGGGTCACGATCCTAAATGGGATAAAGTGAGTTGCAGAAGAGTTCGCAAAAAATTTTAGGATATTCGGTATATCTTTTTGCATAAAATAACTTTTTCATCATTAATATTGAATAATAATTTAACTGTTTATTTAAATTCTTAATCAAGAAAGCCACAATAATTTTAAGAAAATCCAGCACATTCATCCTATTGATACTTAAATCTTGTATATAACGTTTATAATAAAAGTTGATCTAGGAAGTGAAGTCAAAATGACTAAACTTTAAAAACAGAAAACTGTTTATGTATAATTTTTATCATATAATTACATTATATATTGTTTTTTTAAAACATTTTTGTCATTTAATTAAAATTTCTATATCGTTATATTCAAAATAAAAAATTATTGCGGATGTTTATATTACTTCAAAACAATAATATAATACAAATAAAACAAATATAGAAGTACCCAAACGAGTATAAATTTTGCGCAATGTTTATGGAGTCGCCAACCGAAAAGTTTAAGAACTCCTGGTCTAGTAATTACTTTAGATAATCCATAATCGCAAACAAGAAAAAAATTGCAAAGTAGAAAGATACAACCGAGATTATACATTAACCAAAAACTACAAAAGAAATAAATCAATTCCAAAACAATTTTGTAATTTAACAGCTATGCATTACAGCATTCTTGCGATCCTTTAAAACCTATTTCAAATTTTAACGGGGGAAAAACTCATCATAATTTTTGTTTTTTTAAAAAAAATATTGAATTAAATATTATGACAGAAAGAACAAAGAGGGAGGTCGGACTTTTGAGATAAATATACTTTAGTTTCGTTAAAAGAAAAATACCATAGGCAACAATTTATTCAAAATATTATGCAAATATTTTACAAAATAATGAGTGAAATATAAGTAAAACAATAACGTAGCAATTTATCGTGAATCAGACGATTTAAACCAGATTATAATAACCAGAACAATTATTCTTGATTTAACAAAATACATTAGAGCATTCTTAAAATAATTTATAACCTATTTTCACATTTAGCAAAAAAGAAAACTTTACAATTTTTTTAAAAAAAACAAACAAATTATTAAATTAAAAATTAAGAGGAAAATAAAATTTGACGAATAAATATATTATATTAGGTTGGGGAAAAAGAAATCCATTATTTTTGCATGAAAATAAAGACTTTATTTAACATGCTTCCGATTGTCCGATTTGGGTCAAATATGCACCATTTTGTTGTATAATTTGTTGCCATTTTAAAGGTACTTTCATAATGCCTCTCTCATAGAAGTCTTAGCCCTTATTGGCGAAAACATCTAGTAATCGATTTTCACAATCTTCTCTTGAACCCAATTTCTTATCACTTAGGAAGTTTTGCAATGCGAGAAAAAGGTGGTAATCGCTTGGTGCCAGGTTTGGACTATATGGTGGATGCATTAAAACTTCCCAACCTAGCCCCCTTAGGTTCTGGCGAGTCACTACAGAAGTGTGCAGCCTGGCGTTATCCAGATGGAACACAGCACATCTTCTGTTGGCTAATTCTGGTGAATCGCTAGCTTCAAACGGTCCAGCTGTTGACAGTAGAGATCTGAATTTAGTGTTTGGTCATACGGAAGCAACTCCTAAGAAATGATTCTTTTCCAGTCCCACCAAATACACAGTAGAACCTTCCTGATCGACAGTCCTGGTTTGGCCACCGTTTGAGCTGCTTCACCGCACTTTGACCACGATCGTTTTCGCACAATATTGTAGTACGTAACCCATTTTTCATCCTGTTTGTCCAAGACTTCGCAGATGGAAATTCAATCCATCATGTTTTTTGATGTTAATTGGTGTGGCACCCAAACATTGAGCTTCTTTTTGAATCCAACTTTGCGCAAATGGTTTAAAACTGTTTTATGATCGATCTTTAGCTTTTGGGCGATGCTACGACTACTAATATGCCGGTCAATATCGATTATTTCTGTGATTTTATCGACATTTTCGACAACAGGCCTGCCTGTGCGAGGTGCAACTTTAACATCCAAAGTACCTGAACGGAATCGACGAAACCAAAATTGCACGTAATTAGCTGTTACAGTATCGGCACCATAAACACCATTCGCAATTTCAGCCACCTGGCTTGCATTTTCGCTTTTATCAAAGTAAACCTTAAAAAGAACTGAATTTTTTCTTTGTTGACTTCCATTTTTAACACCCTGTAACTCACAACTGAATGGACCAAACAAAAAAAAAAAAAACAAAAAAATTTTTTTGTTTGGTCCATTCAGTTGTGAGTTACAGGGTGTTAAAAAAGGTGACACATTTCGCACTAAAAAAAAAAGCAAAATAATTTTTTTTTTAGTGCGAAATGTCACCTTGACAACGAGCATAAATTTGAAATTGTTTGATCGATACTTCAGGAGATATCGACACTACAGCCATCTACCGAAAAAATAATGGATTTCTTTTCCCCCAATCTAATAATTACGTCGAAGTAAAATTATCACGGATCATGATTTATTCAAAATATTGTTTAAATTCTTCACAAAATAATGAGCGAAATATAAATTAAACAATAACGTATTATGTTTAGAGAAAAATAAAATACGAATCATCTTTTAATGATGTCTCCCTAATTTATTTTCAAAAATATTTTGCACGCAATTCACCTTGTTAGAATCCATTAGGTATTCGGCGTTATAAAGAATAATTGACATTGTTATAACCCACTTTGCATATTATTTCCTTAATTTTACTATCTTTAATTTTATCTATCTTTAATGTATTAACAGACTGTATGTTTGTATCCTCTTATCTTTTTCTCTTTGACTTCTAATATTTTTAAATTTTATACTAAAACTTTTTAAATAGTTAAGTATGCAGTTACTTTATTACTTTTTTTTTTTACCAAAATGATAAAGATACGGGAAACAAAATTATTAAATGAATTTTTCATCTATTAAATAAATTACT
>BMAV01003410.1:24550-70876 GCA_019973955.1 Trichonephila inaurata madagascariensis
TAAACACCATTACCAAACTTTTTCACCACAACACCATAAATCTCCCAATAACGGCATTAATTTGAAGAGGCAACGTCAAAAACAGGTACAAGAAGCATCCACAAAAAACGGATATTCCCAGCACGTAAAGGAAATACGACCCCCCAACCACCATTCCATACGACACATCGGGTTCAAATATTCCTTTTCGGTCATATTCTTCTTATTATTACCACTACTAGAGGAGAAATCCCAACTAACAGAAAATTCATCCCAATCCAAGAAAAGGCCCCCTAAAAGCAATAAAAGAGGGGCTTTATATCATCACTAGGGGAATATTATGCGGAGGACGGAAGTTGGTTTTACTCGTCATTACGCGACAGAACTGTACGCTCTTTATGTGGGATCCCCCAGTGTATATTAGTTTCCACGATTGCACAGAGACTTTCTTCCGGTCCCAGATGTCATAAAAGTTATAAAAGTTCATAATAGTAGGCACGCTGTCTTTGCTAAAATGTTTCCAGAGAATTTTTCACCACCGGCTAAGTGTTTCTTGTGGCAAGTTTCTGAAGGGCTAACGGTGAAAACTTTTCGAAAAAGGTATATGAATCACTTTTGGAAGAGTACTTCTCGTTGGGTATTTTAGTTGGAAGGAAGTAATTCGTGCCAATTTGAAGCGAAGGTGATGTAATTTGAACACTCGAGGTTTGGGAATTTGGATGGAAATATTTTTTTATGTGTTAAATTCAATAAAAGTTCTCGATAATGCAGTGGAAAAGGAAAATATTTAAATATTTAGGATATCAAGAGAAGTAAGAAATGCAGAAAAATAAATATAGAGTCACGCACAAAGATTTGGGAAAAAATAATTAAAGGGCATGCATGGTTATTGCTTGTAAAGTTGCGGTCCTATTCATAAAATGAAAATGAAAGCTATCTTCATTTTAGTGCCAAAACATTTAAACAAGGTAACTTTCTGGAAACAACAAATTTGTATAGAAACTTTATAGTTAAGAATTTTTTTTTAAAAAAATTTATGTCATAGAGATGCAGTTGCACAATTACATAAATACCAAATACAAATTATATTAAATTCAGCAAATTTTACCTTTAAAAAATTCTCTTTCTCTCTCTCTCGGAAGTTTATTTATATATATTCTAACAATATGTTTCTTTTTATGTGATACTAATAGGGAAGTATAAACAACTTCTTAGCTTCTACAATGGTTAATTCACAATGCAGTAAATTTTAAAATGACCCTTGAACAAAATTTTATAGAAATTATTAAGTTGTATCCAACACGAAAAAAAGCTTCAATATATCGTATTAGTTTTTTTTATCACAAAAAAGGGATAATTGTATATTAACCATAAGTTATAGCCATTGTATTTCTTCAAAACCATTTCAAATAAGACAAGAATAAACGACTTGAGTAATTAAAATTAGATACATTTGTGACAGGCTCACGCATCTTTTCTTTAACATAACCTCTGGGTTCTTTGGTGGCCAAGATTAATGGCAACTCTTTTCCAACCGAAACCCAAGAAGCGAAATGTGAAAAAGAAATGCAAATAAGATAGCTTTTAAATAACGGAAGTTTCAGTAAGTGAGATGGCAATTTTGGGGAATGGTATGTGTGAAAGAGACCAGTGTGAATTGACAGCCAATCGTGAAGTTACCTGGAAACCAAGCCATTAAAACAAGGTGCATACCATTGCACGCGCGCCCAGACGTTTCTCATAAAGATCGAATCTAAGTTTGGATTAAGGTAGGAATGATTATTTGATACCAGGATTGCAATATTAATAGATGTGAGAGTAGGCAAATTAAATAATTATAGTGGTCTAAGTTACGCGATTCGATTTAACTATTATTTTGTTTGTTCATTATAGATTCTCGCTTAATTAAATTTATCTAAATTGTTAGACATTTAAGTTCTATTCTTAATAAAGTCATATTAAGAATCAAAAATGCCTATTCCCTTTGCAAACTCTACACCTCTAGCTCACGCTGACAATCAAAGATACGGTCACCAAAGGGGGGCGGTATCACACATTTCATAGCAATATATATTTCATGACTTTAATAGGCGCATATATTTTTTGGTAAAAAGAACTTTATTATTATTATACTCCATCATTAGCGAGAGTTAGAAAAACAACAACGGAATTTCAATTAGGAATTAAAACGAAAACATCAACATCCAACACTTTCTAATTTACTTCAAGCAGGATGGTTAGAAACTTAATGTAACTACCCACCAACAAAATGGTGTTGATTGTGAAGATCGGACCTATGTCGCTCACTAAAACCGGTTAATGAATCTGCAGAGTTAGCAGGTAATGTGGATTCGCAGAAAACGTCCGAATAATAATTCTGTTAGCTTTGGAATTCTGTAGCTTCGGAGTTCGTTAGAGAGAAAAGTTGAATTCTCCGGAAACTCTGCAATTAGGATGTGCGCTCTGGAGGATTCGAAAAGAGGTTATTGGGTATTCACTGGATTCACAAAATTAAAGCGGTATTCAGGGAAATTTTTTTAGGTTTGCTGCAGCGAATAATAAATGTGTCTGGTTACGGCGAAAATTCTGTGTTGGTTATTTAAAGTAGATAGGCGAAGAAATATTTTGTGAAATTCAAAGAAATAGCTAATGTATCGTAGCTTTTTCTGAAGAGGGTTTATATAGCATCGAAACGTTCCCTAGCTTCAAAAATTTACGTGTTCTTTTTTTAAACATAATGATAGTGTCTGAAATTAAGGCTAAGTTAACTGATGCTTGCACAAAAACAAGAAAAAGGAAATTTTTCAATTTCTATTAGTTTGTTTTTTTTTTTTTTTTTTGGTATGTATAATACTGAGGAAATACACTTGTAAAAATTGAACTAACAATAACATCCAACAATACAAACTCCTGTTTTAGTGATGATAACAGAAAATTCCTACTATATAGAATCCAACTATTCCTGGCCTGAAGATCTTCTTCCCCCAGGGCTCGAACGAGCTCAAATTCGGCACTGTATATATTTAATAAATCAAAGTTCCTCTGATTCCGCTAAGGGGAGCTGTTGTATATGTAAAATAATCAGTTTTCTCATTGCGTGTACCTCTATTAAAGACTGGTGTCAATAATATACCAATCCTTAACCTGTTACTTGGAGAAAGGTATTTTAATGATACAACGTGAAATCCGGGGTATAATGCGCTCTTTCAACACAAAAAATACGATTGAAATTTAAGGGTGCGTATTATACGCCGGGTATGAAAACGATAGCTTTAAAAATAACAAAAGAGATGAACATAAAAAAAAAATTATCTTCTATTTGTATCGAAATACTGTTTATTTAAAAGAAATGATTTGCTTTATGAACTAAAAGAGATACAGTTCTAGAAGTATACTATTTTTTTTCAAAAATTTGGAATAATACCTCGAATAAATGGCTTTAAAATATAAGAGCAATGTATACTAATGTTTCAGATTTCTTCGTAAAAAAGAGGGCGCGCGTTATACGGCGAATATACCTAAAAATTAAAAAATGCAGCTTGAAAGTATGGGTGCGCGTTATACGCCGGATTTTACGGTATATAATAAACTGAAACTTGTGAAACAATTTTAAGTCAAAAAATAATCAATATTAATAATATAAATAAAATAAATACATCTAAGCGTATATATTCAGTTCAATTAACAAATTCAGGCGCAGAACAAACAATCGCAGTATTCAGAGTCCAATATAAGATAATCTCTAAGCAAAGAGTTCTATTATTACCAAAGAATCCTGTTTCCTTTTTCTCTTTGATTACTATAACCATTACGTAATCATAACCATCACGGAAAGGCAAATATTACCCCAATCTCTTAAACCCACCCCGCCCCCCCCCCGCCCTAGGACTCAACATGGTTCCTTTTCTCCAAAAACCCCAAGAGAGAAAGAGGAGCTACTATAACAGCGCTATTTCCAGGAGAAAACTATTCACACCCGAGCCGATCTATACACAAACCAAGAAATTTCATTTACTAAATAATAACCTCTTTTCCTGCTAGTCAACAGCACAGAGCCTTACTAAAACCAAGGCGACCAATGGCGCGAAAGAGAAAACTCACGCATTTCGCACACCGCTCTTTTAATGCAGACGTAAAACTTATTTCCCGGATTCTTCCGGATAGAGATTGGAGAGGGGGTGTGCGCGGGTGTAAAGAGGATTTTCACATCCAACCAAATGAACGTTAAGACGCGTTAAGTCGATGTGTCGCAAGTCATTACTTTTCGTTAAGTAAGTGTCGTAGAGGGGGGTGGGAGTATATTGCGAATGAGGGTGCTAAGTTTTGATTAATTACGATAAGTTATTTTACCCTCCCCCTTCCCTTTTCCTGGAAACAGGAAACAAGGAACGGGGAGTTTTGTGTTTAGTAAGGAACGGTGGTGGGGGGAGAATAAAGTGACAGCAATTGTCTGGGAGTAATACCGTCGTTTGGTGTAGGAAAAGCCGCGACGGAGAAAACTGTTTTTAGTTTTGCCCTTTTCCTTCCCGCAGGTATGTGTACACATAAACACCTTTAATCAGTGACTTCAGAAAGCTTTTAATGTCTCTTCCAAAGTTAGGAGAGGGCGTCGGAAAATTTCTCGTCATTACGCCGCTTTTATATCGAGGTGAATGGATGTTGGAGGGGACAAATTGAGTGTTTCACGCTTCGGTAAACGCCGCTTTGATTTTTCGTGGGTGGAAAGAAATAAGAGGAAGGTTTTCGAATCCAATCAAAATCCGCTGCGACTGGAGTTTTGTGACGAAAATTGAAAGGTTTGCTGGAAGTTAAGTATCGACATTGAGCCGTGAGACGTAATTAAGTTTGTAATTTGTTACCCTTACAAATCTAATTCAATAAAACTGTTAGAACTTAAGGATTTATGAAATGCCATTTAAGAGAACAATTAAAAATTTATTATTTTTTTTTCTTTCCTTTCTGATAAATGAATAGGTTTCCCTTACAGAAATGAGGTTCTGTTTTTTTTTTAAAAAAGATTTGATAAAGCCATTCGTGATAGAAATGTATACGAAAGCTATCATAACACATGCCAAGCTATGAACATTTATTTTCAAGCGATCACATGTTATTGCATAACGAAAAGTATCACGTATGTTATTTTCCCTGCAGTAACATTCGCTTTGTGGTAAAATTGAGTTTTACAGGAAAAGTTTGCTTCTCAGCATAAAGATTATGGCAAACATAGATGTGACTAGGGAAACCAGACGGGCAAATTTTTCGCCGTCGGCACCAAATTTGATGAAAAATACGATATTGCCAAGGAACAATCGCGAAGACTCTTGAATCAACCCTTCTAGAAATTCCCATCAGGCTATTTAAAAGACCTTTGTAAAAAAGATCGGTTTAGTTCAGAAGAGTGTTTAGTCGTGTGCGTTGGCTGTGATAAGAGAGAGACTTTATCTGAGTTCCAGTCAATGAACTGTTTAAGAACGTTGTAAAGCTTGTTAATAACGAGTACTATTTGCACTATTTTTAAAATAATCTGTTATAATATCTCTTTGTGTATACGAGTCGATTTTGTCTCGTCCTTGTATATTGAAAAATCTATTATTATTCAAACATTAGGAGTCGTCGGCTGCTTTTCCTTCGGGCAAATTTGCAGCAATAAGCACATTCTAAAATGTTCATGATCCCTACATAAAAATTTTGTAGTTAGTTTCTTTCTGAATATTGTAACAGGTATTCCGAGGAAAATTCTTTTTAAAATTATTTATCTAGCTTAATTAATCTCTTCACAGGGAAGAAATACAATACAATACTCATACTGCCAACAAGTATCCAAAATATCTCTAGGTGTGCTCTGCTTTATTCGTAATTTTACATATATGCGCATTAATTCTCCATTTAAACGTGCTTTCAAGAAATTTTATTCAATTTATGATAGTCTTCAGCCCTCCAAGACATTATGTGATAATAAATATTCTTAGTTTACCCGGCTTAAGGGTAATACCATTTTAACAAGCAACTTTATCTCCTCTAAAAATACCACACCGACATATTTCATGGTGAGATGCATCAGCCGCCGAATCAGTCCAATCAGCATGTTTAAACACCGGAAATCATATGATCAATGAAGATTCGAGAAGCTTCCGGTTACAAAAGGTATTAAAACTGAGATCTCTGGAGTCTAAAGAAGAGCGGAGTTGAAGTAACGTGATTCTTGCCCAGTGCTCTGAATGTTAGTGAAGAAATTCCTCCAAGCGCGGGTAAACGGCGAGAGTAACTCAGCAAAATTTCTACTTTCCTTTGCAAGATACATCAAAATACTTTTCAGATAGAAGCCTGAGGGTCACTGCGTGATCCAGTTGTCTCACGTCAACGCCAATGAGGAAGAAGAGGGCTTTTGTCCTTTGTCACTTTTCTATATGTATTTATGTTGCTGCTTTTTACTATGTGTGTGTTCGTCAAAAAAATTGCGGAACCAGAATAAAAATATTTCTTTTATCATTCGACTGCAACTAGATAAAGACGCCCGCGTATCAGTGAAAATACTACATATATACAGTCGGACCTCTACATAACAAAGTCGCTAAATCCCGGAAAAAGTTCGTTATATGGAAAATTCGCTATACAGAGGTTAATCTTTCAATTTTCTTTATATATACCACATAAAAATATTTTAAATTCATAAACACTATATATTAAAAAGGTAGTAGTCATTCACACATTTTTTTAAATTAATATTTATTTATTTTACATATCTTACCTATCAAAAAGAAAGAAAAACTGCAAGGAAAGTTTCTTGACATCTTTATCCACTTCCTGAAGAATTCAAATTTTTTTCTTTGACACTCAAGCACTCACGTTTTGACGTTTTCGAGCTACTAGAAACGAAATTACCAGTACGGCTGATCCATACTACAAATGAACGGTCACGAGACAACTCTACGAGGGTGAAAGGGGTTATCGAAAATGTTTCTAGTGAACAGGGCAATGGGGGTTAAAGGTTGCACTTCTTGGATGAAACTCCCAGAATTCTATTGCTCTTGGCGAGTTAGACAATTAGTAAAAGCAGTTCAAGATTTATGACCACCATGAAATGTGTTAAAAGAGAGAATAATTTGAAATGTCGAGAAATACTTCAAAAATAGGGAGAAACAAAAATTGAATCACAAGAGAAAAATCTCGTTGTATGGAAAATGCACTTCGCTATTGGGAGGTTATTTTACGAAGAAAATCGTGAAATGTTCTTGGTTCCAGGAAAAAGTTCGCTATATAGAAAAATTTGCAATATAGAGGTTCGACTGAAGTTACATTTTACTACTAGATCTGAATTCCGAAAACACCATTCTAAAAATTAATGAAATGATTTCACTAGATAGAAACCTTTACAAATAATCTACCCGAGTTTTCTTAAATTCAATAACAGCAAACGCGCAATTTTCGAAACAAAATCGTTCGAATTAACAATAAACTGAAGCAGCGCTCTCTCAAACATATTTAACAAATCAAAACTTACGTTAAAAGCTTTGAAGTTAAACGGTGCATTTATGAATATAATGCAAGGAACTAAGTTACTCTTCAATTCAATAGCACAATCAGAGATTCACGCATAAAATACTGATTAATACTGCACAGTTCCTTCCAATTCGGATTATCGGCTAAGACAAAAGTTTTAACAAAGAAATCGCCGAGGAGGGCTTCGTCCGATAATTGCAAAAGAAAGAACGCGTTCGATTCGAATTGAGACAAATGGGAATCAGAATTTTCTCATGAATAACTTAGGAAACTCAGAAAAGGAATATAATAAGAAGAAAAAGAAAAAGGGATAGTAATAATAAAGGAAAGGAGAAAGAGAGATAAAAAAAAAAAGCAGAATCCTTAATCTAATTCGCTCTAAAGAATGTCTTCGGAGACTGTGCATTGTGATTCAGAGTTCTCGTATGCTCCGCCGAGTGTTGATAGAAATCGTTTTCATTTTGGAATGAGATGGGGTTTTCCATCTCTGGGAGAAATTACATCTAAGAAGGAAATGTTTACATTTACACCTTTGGAAGAAATTTAAATTCGCACAAGCAAATAATGATTTGGGACAGTTAGTTCGAGGAATTGGATAGGAAAGAATCCGCTTCACAAGGAATAATAGACAATTTCTGCATTTCCAGTATTACGAGAGAGAAGGGAGAAGGCAACCCCCCCCCCCTCCTCCGAAAAGAAATTGCGTATTTGTTCGAAGATCATCGCATAGGACAAGATTTAAAAAAAAATGTTTACGAATTCAATATAATTACTTCTTAGTTCAATTTATTTTTTATCATCACAACATGTAGGCTTCAATTCCATGAATAAAACATATTTATTTCTTGCATTTTCATTCATACATGTTTTGCATGCATATAAAAAGAATTTTTTAAACACATGAGAACCAAAAAAAAAGGAGATAGTTTTGACAATATTTTAAATATATACCATTAATCATTTCGTACAACTTATTTTTTGAAAATTTAAAAAAAAAAATATTACACCCCTTCAAAGAAGAAAACAAACACACACATAAATTAAAGTACAAAAAAAAAATTTTTTTTTTTCCTTTTGTTTTATATGGCAAAATCGGAAATCAATCATTTGTAATAGACCACTCACCATAGAGCAATACTGCACCGAAACCAAAAACTTAAAAGTTAAAAACATGAAAAGACCTAAAGCTAAAAATACGCAACACACAATTAAGAATAAAAAACGCTTAGTCTAGAGAGAAAGCAATCTTGTGTAATACGGATATGAGTCTCCTGACCATCCAATACAGGTAAACATCACCTCTATGTTGTAATTTAGGGTCAAGGTCCGGGCAGATGAGCAGGTGCATAGTGTCTGTTATCAGGATGTTTATTCTGCTGAAGTGTTTGGCTAAGCAGTCGAGCCTTGCTTTTAATGTGAAATTATATAGTTTCTTCACAAGGTCTACGACAAAACTCATTCCACTATCATCCTTAATATTCTCCCGCAGAGTCTACCCTTAAATTTAATTGATAATTCTGTATATGTTGCCATGGCTTCTATTTATTACTCAATTTGCACCACCCAGGGGTCGCGTGCGATTTAAAGAATGTCATGGACGCGAGCCGCATTATGGAAACTACAGAATACCTTAACAAAATGTATATACTCTTTGAATGACTATAACACTAACAATTAATACGACACCGAGAAGTTTCGAAAATCAGAATAATGTGAACATATTTAGGAACCAGCCACTTAATGAAATTATTCACATAGTACGCTATTGTGGCCCAGACACAGCTGATAGCCTTTACCAATGGAATCTAAAACGATCCTAACCATTTCACACACACACAATTGCGGTACTTGGGTATCACTCATGAAGTCCAATTCTCCGGTTCTGATCATGTTCATTGAGAACGTAGACCAGGAGTGGCCAACACGCGGCCCGTCTTGAATAATTTTGCGGCCCACGATATTCACACATTACAACTTTACAAAACACGATTATTTTGTGCAATATTTTTGTTTTTTCGTGTTTTATAACAAATATATTCCATAACAGTTTCTATTTCATTACGTTGCTTCTATTTTTATACATACTTAGAAGTATATGAAATATGAATCGCAGCGATGACCCGCAGCATCATGCTTGATTCCTGTAACTTTATAGCGCTACCTATTGCTAGAGCTAGGCATATTTGATCATTGCTGCATTATTATTAAATTATCTATGTTTATATACATGAAAAATAATGAAAACAACAATAACACGCCATTCTGCTTCAAAATTTCCCTCCAATAATTGTTTGTTACAGGTCCAAATCTGATAAAAAGATATATATTTTTATATGCGGCCCGCGGGATAATAATGTTTTCTCAAGTAACCCACAAGGTCATTTGGGTTGGCCACTTCTTACGTAAATTAATCTAGGGATAAAAATTTTCTATTGGGCACGCTTCAAAATACGACAGATGCTCCATTTTAGAACTCCTGCAAAACTCTGCGATACTGATGAAACCTTTCAATGGCCTCTTTCTCTTGTGGAGTTGGTAAGAATGGTTCTTTTGGACATTTTTAAAAGTTTCTTCTTCCTCAAACTTATCTCGCAAACGCGCAATTGTGATTGATGCATCTCGATGAAAATCCTTTCTAAACTGTCTTTGTACATCCTTTATGTTTTCAGCACTTAGAATGAATTTTCCTTGCTCAAAGTTTAGTCTAACTTCAGCCATTATTTAAAGGCTGTTTTCGGTTAATGTTAAAGAATAGGACCCGAATTTGGAACATTTTTTCAGATATAAAAGAAATGAAAAATTAATATGATATTCTGGCTTTACTATCATTTAGAGAGCAGCATTTTTATCATACTTTCCATTTTTAACCGAGTTGATTCATTTTTTCTGGTATAAAATATATTTCGCATTTTTTATCCTATACCGTATTGTCAAATGGGTTTTGTCTTCACGTATTAAAACAAAAAAGAAAGTATTCAAGGAACATTTTGAAATTTTTAAAAACACTATATTGTTAACAGAGGTACGAGTTATAATATTGTAAATTTCCATGGAAATTGGGTCATTTTTCTGTCTGAAAACGTGCTTCGAGTTTAGTTAGAGCTCTCGTACTTTTACCGAAGACAGCCTTAAAGCCAACAGACCACAAAAAAGGATAAAAAGTGTGGTCATCATAAGCATTTGAAAAGAGTATACATTTTATTGGAACACCCCGTATTATAATAACCATTTTTAAATAACCTTTTCCTCACTATGTAGCTCAAACCTTAGAAAAGTATAACATTTAAAAATTAGCTCATTGAAGAATATGCTCGTATCAATTCCATTTGTATGCAATATAAATTAAAAATATAGGGGTAAAAAACTGAAAAGAAATTTTACCACAGCTATAAAAAGATACTACCGTTCTTAAAATTACAGAAAGCATTAATTTGTTCAGTTTCTTTGATTCAATTTCCATTTTTAAATACAAAAGCAGTTAGTTATACTAGGAAGTGAATCAGAAAAGCTTTTCTTAAATGGATAACAGTCGCAACGAAAACCATACATTAAAAGAATTATTATCAGCATCATTGATCTTATTTAAAAAGTGTCGTCAATAAATCAATTAAATTATATATCTCCACTTAAATTGTCAAACATCTTCCCCTGTCTTTAGAAAAAAAAAGTCTATACAGTCAATTTTAAGGTGACTTCCTTGCTTTCAAAAATGAAATACTTTTAAAAGCATTTAAAAACAAACCAAAAACCAAATTTTTCAAAAACACTGGCAAATGAGAAATTTCAATTAACGGATATCGTTTGGACAAGCAGCAAAGAGTTGAGACTAATTACCTCCCCCTAGGAACTGTCAACCCCTACCGTGTTAAATTCCGGGATCAACCAATAAGCTACTTTGTAACAAGCGCTTCTGGGCATTTTGATAAATCGCAGAAAGCTGCTTTCAACGGCGTAAAGTATTCCTGTGATAAGTTATTTACACAATGCAGCATGACGTAGAATTAAAGGAAAATATTTCTGAAAAGTTACCTGGATTTTTGGAAAAGATTTAAAAAGTAGTAATATTAAAATCAGAAATATTAAAAGTGTTTTGGGTGGATTTTATCAATAAATGTGTCTCGATTTTTCATAAGCTCTGACAGTTTTCGAAAGTATAATTTTGAAATTGTTGACAGTTTCACTTATTTAGGTTCGGAAATTAACAATAGAAACGATTGTATTATGGAATCCGAAAGAGAATTACTATGGCTAATAGATGTCTTAAAGGAATACGAAAATATATGGAGTCGAATTTAATCAAAAGTAAAACAAAGATTCTATTATATAAAAATCTTTTAAGATCAGTATTAACTTATGCATGTGAAACTTCGTTCAAGTCTCGAACAGATGAGAACATGATAAGTATCTACGAAAGGAAGATTTTAAGATTTATTTTTGGAGGAATTCAAGAAAATGGAACGTGGCGAAGGAGATCAAAAATTTCGAGCTCTATCAATCATATAAAGAATCTGAAATTGTTAGCTTCATCAAAATACAACAAATTAAATGGGAAGGTCACGTTGTCAGAATGAACGAAACCGCACCACTAAAAAACTCTTTAATGCTCAACCAATTGGCACACGAAGAAAGAGCAGGCCAAATCTTACGTGGATTGATGGCCAAGAAAAAAGATCTCCTAGAGTTTTGAGAACTAAGAATTGGAGAACACTACCAAGAAAAAGGCTTCTTGAGAAGAATAAGGCCCACCCTGGGCTGTTGAGCCACTGAAGAAGGAAGAAAAGATTTCGGAACTATAAGTGGAAGTGAAATGGCTAGGATGAGTAAAAATCTAAGAAAACACTGATTTTTTAGAAATTTCTACCCTTTCTTCTTCTTTAGAAATAACATAATGCAACATTTAAGCTATTTTCGAGTAAATTGCATTTAAAAGTTCTTAAATATTTGTCAATTTTCTTGCATTTAACACTGTTTCATTCGTAAAAACGAAGATATATAAATTTTCTTTCTGGAGATGTATTTTCACGTCTAGTATACATATTTTAGTCTAGTCAAATATTCGATTACTGTCACCCCCTCCAAATTGTTTTCGTTGTAACTTAATAACATATCACAAACGCTTCCGAAAATCCTCAATGATAAATGTTGCTATCCTGCTACTAAAGAAACTGGATAAACACTTTTAGATTTCTTTTCCCTCTCAATATTTCTAGCAAATATAAACGTATAATATATTTATTTTAAAGGCATTTCAATGTACCGGTAAGGACCAAATTTCTTAATTTAAGAAATAAAATTTAATTTTCAAAACTACAATGGAGCTTTTTGGAAGCAAATTATTAACTGTTTTGTCACCTCATCATATACTAGTTTCACTGAGAGAAAAATATATATCCTCCCATAAATATTATGCATTATTATGATTGTGTATTGACCTAGTATTCCGAAGCAATGCGAGGTCTATTGGTGAAGGATTTCGTAATTTTATAATCCACAGTTACATGATGAGGGAGACACTTGAGTTAATACAATGTGCTTCTAAATTTCCACACATGAGGACTTTGAACTTCGATAGATTTAACGTGCACAGCCTCTCTACACGGCAGGTCTATAGTGGCACCAAGACTTGACAGATATAGCGCCAATCACGAGTTCACGACCACTAGGTACTACGGCCACTAGATATTCTTTCAAGTGCATATATTTAATATAACTAGAATTATTTAATGAAAATGATACATTGATATAACAGAATAAAATTTCGTAAGTCACAGATAATTTGAGGCATTCAATTTACTTTTTCCATCAGTTAAATAAATTGCGACATACAATGTGTGACACAAAAGAAACGAGACTGGTCCAATAAATCTCTCTCTCTCTCTCATTGTACTAACAGAATCAGTTAATCGTTACATTATCACCTTCAAAGTAGTCTCCTTCAGCATTCGGTACTGCCATTGCTGGCAACAGTTCTGGAACGAGGATTTTGGAAGGCCCTTAAGAAGATTCTCTATTTTTGCCTCGGCCACTTCAACTGAGGTAAAAAGAGTTCCCTATATACAAGATGTAGGAAATACAAAAAAAGTCGCATGGTGCCAAATCAGATGAATAAGGAGGATACCCCATCACAGTAATGTTTTTGCTGGTCGGAAACTGCTTCATAGATAGAGCCGAGTGAGCAGGTGCATTGTCCTGGTGCCACAGCCATCCATAATTCCACAACTGTGGCCTTTTTTCCTGAATTTTTTCATGAAGTCTTTTTAGCACTTCAATGTAGTAGTGTTGATTAACAGTCTGACCTCTGGGAACCCATTCAACCATTAAAATTCCATTAATGTCGAAGAAGAAAAAATTACCATTACCTTAAATTTTGATTCTGACATGCGTGGTTTTTTGGGACTTGGGGATCCTGGAAACTTCTACTGCATCGACTGGCGTTTACTTTTTGGGTCATAGGTAAAAATCCATGTCTCATCACATGTTACAACTGATTCTAAGCAATTTGGCTCGTTTGCAATGTGTTCTAACATGTACACACGCGTCTTTACAGCACTGTTTTTGGGTATCGGACAGAACCTTTGGAAAAACCTTCACACAAATCTTCCTTAAGTATAATTCGACAGTTAAAATGCGTCGAACAGATTCCCTATCTAAGTTAACCAACTCCGTCACTGCAAGAACACTTAATCTTCGGTCACACCGGATCACATCATGAACTTTACCAAATTTTTTTGGTCTGTATTTGCTCACTTGCTCACCTTCGGCGCCCAGCATGTTCATGATCTTCAACATTGTCCTCTTTCTCTTGAAAATCGTTCATGCTATTCGAACATACATACACGTGACAAAGTTTTATCTCCTTAAGCCCCAGTTAACATTTGAAATGTTTCCGTTCCTGATTTCTTAAGTTTCACAAAAAGCTTGATGTTGATTCGCTGTGTTCAGTTTTTACATTATACATTTTTCCGGCGGAATGCAATTGTACGTGTTCAATCAATAACGCAGTACTCCCAACTGGCGTGATCGGTTAAGTCGAAACTATCTACATGAATAGAGGAGGTGTGTGGGATGATGTCACCAAAAACCAGTTGTTGCCAACTCCACTTTTTTTTCAAGCTACACACTTTAATCTCGTTTTGTTTGTACCACACCTCGCATGATGACTTATTAATAAAAAAATAAATAGAGTGCATCGAATAAGTTATATACTGCAATTATTAATGCAACTATCTTTTTGCAGTGTAAACCAGATTACACTCGATTGCAGACATAGAAAAACACTTGTCCTTGGAAATATTCCATAACGGTTTTCCAGACTTTACTCAGCAAAAAAGAGATAGGAAAAGTTTCTTTTCGGAAGTTTTTGGGGCTATACCCTTTCTTTAAGAGTTTAGAATACGAACCGAGAAATGCATATACATTACTCGCGTGATGGATCGGGATGTTGCGAACGATCAATACAGTCACCTAAGCCGCTGAAAGGGTTGAAAACGTGACCCATTATTCCAGCACTTAGCGATCCTTTACTCTATCGTTAAAACTGCGAATTCCTCGGGCACACGGTTAGCAGTTACTTTCACCGATAATCATTTCAGTTTCATGGATAATGGTCTATTTCGATCCTAATCACATGAAGCAGACTATTCAGTTGAGAAAACGTGAATGGGTTGAAAGCAGTACGAATCATTAAGCGAAGAGATGGAAAAAAATTCTACTTCTCAGCTCATAAGTAGCTTTAAAATTCGTAAATATGAGCATTGAGGTATAAAATACAGCGATTTGCCAAAATGTGTGTATAACAGTTCAGGTGTAAGAAGGGGCAAAATACAATATTATCTTCAAATCCAAATAAACTTGTTCTATCTGCTTTGCATATAGAACAGTCGAAATATTTCTACAAATTCAAATTATGTTAAACAATTTTGAGTATTTTTAAACATATTTTTTGGAACACACACATACTGGTAGCTTTGTTTACAAAGTATATCTCCGGCGCTTAACTGTGGTTCATTGTATAAAGGGAAGATTTGAGAATATAAATCACAGGGGTGTCTTACTCAAAGGCTAGCTTGGGCAGAGCAAACAAGATTTAACTTTAGGTAAGCCGGAAAAAAAAATCAAAATTCATAGAAACCGTATGTTTTTTTTCGAATAATTCATTATAATAAACATATATAAAAGAATACGACAGTTTAATATTTGCGTCCTGACATTTGACATCTCTTCTCTGCCACTGTCTTTCTTATTTCGGGAGAAATTTTGATGTTTTACTATATGTTATTGTGTGTGAATATACTGGTTGGGCCACAAGAATGTTTGTTGCGGGCCGTCAGTTTGACACCCCTACTGTAAATAAAATCATGTATAACGAGACGATAAATGTAATTTTAAATCAAAGCTTTGGTTATAAAATGTACAGAGTACGTCGTTAATGGGCCAATTACAAATCTTCAGTGAGACATTTAAAACAATAAAAAATTTTATCATTTTATTGTACTTTTTCTTTTTTGAAACACTGCAGATAAACTTAAGTTTTTAAAAAATTCAAAAGCCCTAATGTCATTGCCATTTATTCCGGTAAATCCGATGGAGGATCATGAAACTCTTCGTGGCGAGGGGGTTAGATTACCTCTATCGCTTTGGCAGCAGTTATGAGCACCATGTGGGGGACAGCACGATTAAGCTTCGTTCCACATCAATTTTGAGGATACCCCCCCCCCCGGAGGGGTGTTCCGAGGATTTTTCATCTCTCTTTTCCTACTACCACCAACCTCTCGACAGAACTGTGTCAGCTCGCTGAATATTTAGAGTATCCTAATGGCACCCAGGCATTATACATTTACAAACATTCATTTCTTCTCCGGGATTTGAACCCAGTCCCTTTGGCACAGCAGTCAGCGTCACCGGTTCAAAAAGACTTGATTTTCTAGTAAAAGACATATATGCCCCCTCGCAATTTCATTTTTGTAGTGTGTGCTTAAATACACAGTATTTGCTTGCCTTGTTTTTGTATTGTTTCGTGTCTATCCCGTAGGGCCGGTTGGTAACTCTTAACGGTTTGGGTGAGCTCGATCCGAGTAAATTAATAAATCTGAACATGGAATTAAAGATGAAAAAGGTCATAAAGTTTTAAATAGTAAAAGTAAATGACTCCGTAAATGTTTCCGAGATGTATATACACATATATAAACTTACACATATTGTAGTCGCGATAAACGATTGGTTATGACCTTAAACTTGTAGTGAATGGTGTTTCAATCGAGCTGCAGATTTGATCCCTTAGAGGCCTGATACACAATAAATGCAAATTCGGGTACAGTCACTTAAACATTATTCAGAATTCAGAGATCCATCGTCGATAGCCGGGTTACAACGAAGTGTAAAGCTCAAGTCTAACTATAAATAAATCAATTCAGCAAATAAAAACATTTTTGTGTTATATATCTCAACTTAGTCTCAACAATAGCCCGTTCATTCTTATGTTTTTAATACTCAATATCTAATTCACAAAATTACAAAACATGGAATTATTTCAGAAATTGAAAATTCTAATACTCTTAATAGAAGAAACTATTTTTTATGCCTTCAAAGGTACAAAAAACGTTAAAAGGACTAAGCATTACTTACAATTTCATACCAATTTAATCAGTCATTGCTAAAGAAGCAATTAGTATTTTCACAAAATGTACATTACAGAAAATATCACTTTGAATGGTTAGCACGCTTCCATTAAATTTCGTACTTTGTAATAAGTGGATATGCAAGTTGAAATAAAAATCAAGTGAAATAATTTATGCACTTCGGTTTATACACTGCTTTTTGAACAGCAACTAAGCGAAAAGCGTTCGCGATTAAGAATGCATCATCAGTATACGAGTACTAAACAAGAAAGCAAATTTTCTCGTGTTATAGCGATCTATACTGCATTAATTACTTTCATTATCGAGTCCCAGATTACAGCGACATCAGGCAAAAATAGAAAATCTTCGACCAGACGGAAACATAATTAATCAACTATGCCATTTCATACAGTAGAGCAACGTAGATGTAAAACCCCCAATGCAACATTTTTCATGTAGAAGTAATAAAAAATTGAAAAAGATTGTACAAGATCATTGAGATTGCTCTTTATAGAAAATTAATGGCAATTAATTATAAGTTATTTAAATAATTAATTATAAGTTATATATATAGTCAAACCCCGATTTAACGAATTCATTGGAAGCAAATATTTCGTTCCTTAATTCGGGGTCAAAATAAAATACAATTTTTTTTTCACTTCCCTTTAGAAAATTCTATAATAAGCAACTGTACAAAAAATATCCATATAGTTAGAAATTACACAGTTTTTATACAAAACAGCTAGAAAAAACTATTAGTTTAATTAGTACGCACCAGTTAATTGAAAATTTTAAAATACTGACAAACAGATGTTGAAATCTTTTTGATTATGATTCGGAAGAATTCTTTAGCGACTTTATGCAGAGAAAAAAAAATTACGTCATTTATGCTAATCGCAGCGTTAATCGCTATTTATTGGCTCAGATAAATAAATCAACAATTTCCTCAAATTTAGTTGCACAGATAAGTAGTCCGTCATCAAATGTAACGTTATTGTTAAAAATCTTAAAATATTCCTTGCATTGTGGAGTGGGATGAGATAAGAAAGGAATTTTCTGTTCTATTTAAAACTCACACGATAAGTTACACTCATGCTTAATTTTTTACCTGTAAAGTTTAATAATGGTCTGCACCCTTTCCCGCCGAAATTTGTTGTTTACAAGAAAAAAGTTTCTGTTTCGGACAAAAAGGATATGTCATTTGGTAATTATTACTTCTTTCGGCTTCAGCCCCAAATAAAAATATTTTTTTTTGTATTTAAGTGCGAAATCATTCCCCGACTTACGCGGTTATCACTCAGTCCCACCAATCGCATAACTTCGGGGTATTTCTGAGGAGTTGAGTTGAGTTGAGTTTGGTGTTTTATGGCACAAGAGCCAGTTTTAGCTATACTGCGCCAAACATTCGTAGGTCTGTGGTCTGGACGGGAAAAGAAAAGAAGAAATTGGATGACAAGATGGAGGGTCGAAAATAGAGAAGGATCACTGGGGTACCCCGGGGTCGTGACACCCGTGCTTACCAAATATAGTAAACCCCTTGAGAGAAAAGGGAAAGATCACTAGGGTAACACGGGATTGTGACACCCGTACCCACCTAAAGAAGGTGAGCCCCCTGAGGGGAGGTATTTCTGGGGAACATTTCTTATTTGGGAACTCCCAGATTCTAGTACATTCAAGTTTGTTTCAAATTATATATCTGCAGAATCTCTAGGTGGAAAAGATCTTCACACATATTTGTGATACTAAGGTATAGAACAGGGGTGGCGAACCTTTATGGATCAACATGCCATTTTTTCTAAAGAAGCGCTTGATGAGGTACAGACGTGCCATCATAAAATTTTGACGTGATTATTGGAAAAATAATAAAACTAAATATTGACAACACAAAACTCTACTTACTACGGAAAAATATATTTTGCACTGTATAGTTATAAATGTTTTAGTTATACGTGCAATTCAAATAAAGTGACATTAGTGTGACATCTGTTGTTGCAGACTGTGGATGACAAATAATTTATACTAGGATTATACTATGTTACACTTTAGTAAAATGCATGCTGAATTGGAGTCATCTGCCAAACGGTTTCTATAAGCAATTAATTATTTTTGCAGGGGCTCACTTTTTTCACAAGAGGATTTGTGATTTGTTTAAAAATGCCGTTTTACAGATGATATTCTGCGTACCTCTATTCCAGAACATAAAACACACACGGTTCTGTCGCCTTTACTAATAATGCCATGTTTCTTTGTCCACCAAATTTGAAATTCTCTGTTACACTAACTATCACTTTTTGTTCTTTTTGCTGAACTAGACAAATTAAATAACAGTTAAAAATCGTAAATATAACATAGATAAACTTTAGAATACAATTGTGTGAATGAAACTGACTATGCTATATGCGTAGACAAACTGTACATCATAAGCAATTGTAGTCTGCGACGTTACTAAGGCAAGATAATAACGTACGAGTTTGCTTCCCTCGACCGATTACACGCGTTTGTTTGTAATACTTGATAGTGAACTTCGAAATAGAATGCAAACCATTTTGATCGCCGGCGTGCCAAAAATATTCTTTCGCATGCCATCATTGGCACGCGTGCCACTGGTTCGCCATCCCTGGTATAGAATACTCTAAAGCAAGTTACGGTTTAAGTATTCAAAATTAAAATTTTTAGACATCAAGTTCCTTACGTAACAAGAAGTGAGTTAAGATGCCAGATTTCTGTTTAATTATTAAAAGTCTGAAAGTATGTCGATCTTTCTGAGAAAATTTTACGAAATTAATTTCTTTTTTTGGCAATTAAAGGTATGATTTTCATTTACATGAGCGACTTGTAATACATCACACACAACAGCTGAAAACTTCAGCGATATATTTAACAGCTATTTCGAAGTACATTTGTTACTTTCAAGTAAACAAGCACATCATTGCCTAACACAGGAAAGAAAGATAATTACTTTAATCAATTCAAAATAGAAGATATCTACAACGCTAAAAAAAAAAAGAAGCCCTCGAATGAAAGTAACAATTCAATATTAAAATGTCAAATCTCTAGTCCAAAATTAATCACGTACATCCATTACTAGGTAAGACAGATTTTAAATAATCAGTCCACATCAAACAACCAATTAATATATTACATTTTACAAAGGAAAAGAAACTGATGGAAAAATCAGAAATTCCCAATTAATTAAATAAGTCCGTGACATTAAGCGAGAGATGTGACAGTCAAATGAGAATTAATACAGAGAGATTGTAAGTCACAATGTCCGATTCTAGGAGACACACTGTCACAATAGCAATTAAACTGCCTTTCAACGTCGCAGGAAATGAATTTCGCGGTTTCTTTAAAGGGGCAAAAAAGAAAAAAAGTTTTAAATCAAATAAAGTTTCGGGGATTAAAAAACAAAAATGATGAAGGGTTTTGAAACTACGAGAAGATTTCATTGATTTTTTTTATTTTTTTTTTACATAACTTCGGCAAGATTTGTTTTATTGTCATTTATCAGACTAAGTATAAATCTGGAAAGTTATTTTTTATCGAATAATTGTTCCATTTTGAAAAGTTTTATTTCGAAAATAAGGAATAATAATAATAAAATGCTGATTTTCTCTGTTTTCATTATTTAATGTCTATATGTAACACTGAGAATTAATTTATTGTTAAATATCACACATGCTTCAAAAATAAAAAAGAAAAGAAAAGAAAGAATGAATTACGAGCTTTATTATATTGATTTCTCTAAAAGTTAGACAAAAGTGTATACTTGTATATTTTTCCTGGAGCATAAAAAAAATGCTCATATAAAAATTATAGTTCATTTGCATAAAAGGTATTTCAAGATAACGAATGGCTGCATTCCCCCCTCCCCAGTATTTTTTTTTTTTTTGCCAGTTGGGTTGCGCAGATGCTGGTCCAGTACGCCCAAGTTTGCGGGTTCGATCCCGGCCCAAGTCGGTTTTCATAAAGCAAAAAGTCAACAGCGTCCATGTCGTATAATTATGCGGCATGTTAAGAATAGTGCGACGTTAATATTCACTCACTCATGTGGCTTGTTAAAGATCCCTAGAATGCCTCTTTTGGCTTAGGTGCTCTCGGCAAAATTAAATTCCAAATAAAATTTCGCACCATCAGAGCTCAGGTGCCTCCCTCTTGGGAGGGTACTGGGCGTCGAAATTACATTGTAGCATTTGGTATCCACCAATATGGTGGCGCACTAAAAAATGATACCAGCTCTCGGGGAATGTACTAGGTTTGCAATGGTAATTACCAATTCGCAGTACCATTTAAAAGAGAAATTTTTTCTAGTTATTGATAACTAAGTCTTAGTATGTGTGTGGCTAATGCCACCTGTCTGACATAGTCAGAACGAGGCCCACGAAATTCATCGTGGCAAGGGGTTAGAAGTACGCCTGTCGTTGGCCTAGGCCTTGAGCACCATGCAGCTGAAAGTACGAATTAGCTTGGAGAAATTCCACGAAGGGACGATAGATGGCGACACCACCTATCTCCACCACCACAATTTTGGCATGGAATTGAATGGGAGGGAAATATTCTCCAGTCCCCTGCACTCGTGATTCAGCCCACAAGACTTTCGGACCCACTGATTTAACGAGCAGGTACTCCGTGTGTACTTGGACGGTATTTGATGGCATCGGGCATCGAACCCAGGCCTTCCGGTCTGGAGTCCGATGCTCTAATCACTAGGCTACCCACGGCCTAGTCTTAGTATTAAACTATCGATTGTATCAAAAATAATTTCATAGCCATCGTCTCTTGATTTAAAAAGAACAGGACTTGGAACTTCTAAGACTGAATATATTTATCTGTAATGTCTCCATAACTCCACCCCTTGGGAGCTTATTTTCGCAAAACCCGTTAATAGCATTTCCATAATCAAGAAAAGAAACAGGCCTGCAAAATTTTAAGTCGGACGTCTAATAGTTCAAAAACATGATTTTTTAAATATCTAAAACCTTCGCATCTTTTTCCCTTCCCCGGTGTCGATTTCCGTCCACAAAGGTCGTTCTTAAATGTTGCTAAATCAAACAATGTCACCAAACTCAGCAATTATTTTCTAAATATGTATGGGAATGATTTTCAACTATTGGTTACATATATCACGGCATTTCACGATTTCGCACATTACACACGTAACGCCTTCCTTAATACCGCGGGTTTTAGAAAAAAAATCTCAGGAAATAAATTAAAAGAATTATTTAGTTATTCATCTTCATCATTATTATTATTATTGGCGGAAATATGCTTATGGCACAAGTCCCTAACAAATACACAAACAATTAAATTTATATATAAAATAATTAAATAGGTATTTAAGGATCACAAAAATAAAAATTAATGAAGAGAAACATTCACATCTTAAATTATGTCAAATAATATTTCTTCTGTAACAATTATTCAAAGGTCGACAATAACAAATGATAGCAACATTTGTTATATAATTCTTACAAGAAACTAATTACAATTCAGAATAATGGTTCCGATACGGAAAAGATCGTAAATCATGAAATAAAAATAGTAAAATTAATCATTCATAAAAAAAGATATAAAAAGGAAGAAATAAAAAATTTCAACCCCCAAAACCCCCCCCCCCCTCACGAATAAAGCCATTCATATATCATCAGTTAGTATTCTGTAGTTTTTATAAAAATATTTCCCCTATCTGGATATCTTATCATATAAACAGGGAACTAGACTAATAAAATTAATTGTAGAAAATTACATCACTTGGTATTATGTTGCAATATCAATTTAAAAAAAAAGATGCTAAAAAAAAAATGGTAATAATAGTGAAGGAATAATCAAATGACGAAATCTAACAACAAATTTACATAAGAAACTTAAAAAATATTTCCTTTCATACGGAACAAAAATAAACCAGGCAAATAAAATCATTAATATTTATTAAGAAAAAAAAATTCATAAACCTTGACGCTAATGAAATTATCGAAGGAAGTTTGGAATATTTTTTGTCTTCTTTGATGTTTTCAGATTAGAACATCAGATTACATGTCTTTTAGTCATTTTTAGGGAAACTTAGACAAAGATAAAGAAAGAAGGGAGATAAAAAAGTGTTTAGAAGCTATGTTATGGAATTTCTTATCATGTTAACAGAATATTAACTATACTTTTTCGGTTTTTCATTCATGTCACAATTAACAACAACCTATTAAGAAATTGAACAGACATATATTTTTTTATTATCAATCACTGCAATAGTATTGTTTAGTTTTAATGCTCTTTTAAACAGTAAAATAATTTAGCAATTAAGATAAAACAAAAATGTTATCAAAAAAATTAATATCAGTTTTTTACAAGAAAAATATATGCATCTCGTAAGCAAAAATTATCAGAATAACATTGTACCTGTGTATAGGTGTTTCATATCGAATTACTTCACACGGAAAATCTCATTAATAGGAAAAATGCTTATTTTAAACCATAAGCACAAGCACCTACTTAGCATAAAACTTAAATAAGGATAAAATCTAGATTGCACTCTCAAAGGTAGGCATTCTAAATTGATTTTCTTTCCTTATTTGACTACAAAGAAAAACATTACGAGTAATTTTTTTTTTAATGTAAAGGGAAAATAAATTAATGCCTAATTTTTATTTAAAAAAAAAAGAGTTAAGCATGATTTAGATTTTTACATAAAGATTTTAAATGTTTCGATATTTTTAAAGAATTATGCAATTTCTGTTTAAATTAATATGAGTAGTGAAAGAAACTAACATAGTGAGAAAAAAAGGAATTTTATTTTTCCCTAACTTGAGAAAACAACAAAAAGTTTTGCTACGTTACAAAAAAAAAAAAAATAAATATATAGTTAAACTTAAAGTTTATATACACAGTAATATATGTAGATTTAAGCGAATTCGGAGTTTAACAATTTTCAAATCTTATAAATTCGTCTTTTTTTTTTCATCACTGAAACCCAGTCGGAATCAGTGCCAGAACCTAATTAAATTGGTAAATCGATTGAAGAAGTAGTCGATCTTGCCAGGCAAATAAATTCAGAAGTGGATAGCGATGACGTACATAAACTGCTGGATTCCCACAATCAGGAGCTGACAATTGATGAACTCATAGAATTGCAAGAGCAAGATATTGAAGAACTTGAGCTTGAGTCTTTAGACCCAACCCAATAAGAAAAAATTTTGGTAAAATGGAATGGGTAATTTAACAGAAGGCCTCAATTGAATAGAAGAGGGGGGTAGTAAAAAGTTTTAGGAGGAAACACACACACACACGGAAAGAAATACAGTTGGTCACCTTTGTAAGCAATAACGAATGAAATCTAAAAAGCACAAGAAAAATTCATCTTATTCATTTTAGAACTGAGAAAACTGTTTCATAATTAACCAATCAAAGCATATTTTTCAGCAATTTTTAATAACTTACGTCACAGATAGGCAAAATTCAATTACATATAAAAATTAATAAAAATAATTATAAATGATTGCAAACAGCATCAGACAACCTTTTCAATAACAAGACAGAATGAAAAAAAAAAAATCCGACGTCTACACCAAGAGCAAAATTATTGGCTGTTCAAAAAATTCTCGATAAATCACACAAACAATTCAGAGTGACTTTACAGTCCAGACACACACACATTACCTATTTATTTTAACCACATAACTAATATATACATGACGCGAAACCCATATAGCTCAATTGATTATTCATCAATAACATGCAAGAGTTTCAATATCTTAAAGTATGCAAAGGTTGTCAAAAGCAACAGCCTCTTCGTATCCTTTAATAAAATTCCCATGTAACGGCTACAGGGTTCCGTAGCTTTTTTGAGATTAATTTACGTATGACTGTACGTCATTTGGTCTTGCCTCGCGATGCAATTAGGGAGGCCGATGCTTGATTAAGTGTATGACCGTAGAGGTCGTTTTGTCAGAAGCCTTTTGATATCAACCGGAAGGGGCTTGCAGTTGATGCAATTACCATTTGATGGTCTCCATGCAATTTTGACAAAAACGATTATTTCGGTCGTTTGGAGGAATATCATCTTTTCTGTAAGCCATTTTTAGTACCCCAGCTCTAGATGTTTTATTCGATAAGGAATTAAATAATATTATAAATTAATCGACTCGTTTATTAATGAGTTTGGGAAATTTAGGGTTGGGTAATGGGTTTTTTTTAGTTAAGTATAATAATTTTCATAAATAGATCTTTATTAATTTGGTTGTTTGAGAGCAATAAAAAGAGTAACGGATATTTTACTGATTAAATTATTATTATACCTGAACACTTTGAAACTTCTTTTTCAATTTAAGAAAGAAAATCCCAATTTTTTTTAAAAAGAAAATTAAAACTTTTACAGTTAAGAGCAACTTTTTTCGGAGAAAGGGGTTCAGAGGTTATGCAATAAACCCTCATTACTCTGGACCCTATTAAACGGGATATCTATAAAAAAAAATCTTAATTAACAAAAACAAAACCGTCATACTTTAAGTAGTTTCAAACCGCGATCTAATTCATAGAATGTAATTGATTTTAATTTTCTCTTCTGGAATTATTTACCATTTTGCTTCAAATAATTTTAAAATATATGTTCTTTTTTTTTTTTTTACTGCTCAGAGTGTTAGTCTTATATTTTGGATCAAATCATAGGCTATTTCGTTCAATTTTTACAACCGTAAGTCTCAGTCTGCGTTAATTTGGTTGTACTGAATATATTATTCAGCATTTATATATAAAATACAAAATGATTTATTTAAAAACAATCATTTTTTTATTCAGTTTTTAGAATTTCAAGATAAATGTTCGCTACTTTCACTACTTAATTTAAACTATAACATCAAATTAGAGAATAATAATATTTATTTCATTATCAGCATTCAACTACGTATGATTTCACAAATACACACACTTTTTAATGTAGAGCAACAAAGCAATTCCAATTTTTCTTTTGTGAATCAAAAATATCGAACACACACACAAAAATCGTTCTTTTTAACAAATTAAACATTTTTTTCTGAAACATAAAAAATTTTATTATTTTAATAAATATATATATTAATTGAATAGTTAGAATTTCTACGTTCATACCACACACCTTATTACTAAAGTAACTAAAATAAAGTTTTTTTTACGGCAAAAGCAGCTCACAAGAAAGGGGGGAAAAGAAACTTCAAATAATTGCACATTTAAACAAACCTTAACCGATGACTTCTTTTCCCAAGAAAATATTTTGCAAACAAAGGTGTTTTTTTTCGGTTTCTTACTGGAACTGTAAAATAAGGCTTTTATAAAGTAAACAACTGAAAAATTCTCGGAAAAACCACGTCCAATATAACAAACCAAGGAGAAAAAAACTCCCCCCCCCCCTCTCACCATAAAATTAAGGATTAAGTATTAAAAAAAATGCCACGAAGCACATGCATCAAAACGGATCAGCGCACAAGAGCATTAAGTACATTAATTCACCGCCTCAGTACATGGAAAGAACAGATGTGCCAACACCAAGACACAAAATCCCCAATTTTCGCTTCAGCACAAAATAGTGCTGCCGTTTCGTAATTGGAGATGATTCACAATACCCCAACACTGCGACAAATAAAGACAAATACAAGACGCGAAAAACTGAAGAGAAGGGGGAAAAAAAAGAAAGAAAATGTCCAAATATTTATCTTAATAAATACTCCAGACTTCTTTATTCCAGAAGACTTGGGTATCTTGAGCCTGAGGGGGTATTCTTGGAATACGCTTATGGATAAAAACGCCATTTTACACACTCCCCTCTCTGCCACCGGTTCTTTGTTCGGCTTACACAGCAGCACACTTCGTTCTTCTAGTGTTCGCATTATTGACTCAGATATCACTTAAAGTAATACTTTCTCTACAGAGGAGAGGATCAAAGTTGTGTTCAGGGAAGAGGTTAATAGATTATTGAATGGTAGAGTGGCTGGGAAATAGAGGTGTGTTCTTGATAAACACACAATTTTTTCTCTCCCCCTCCCCCTATTAAGCTTTGCAAAATGAAAAGAAAGTGTTGAATTCTCGACATTTTTTAAAGGAGATTTAAAACACAAGTAAATCCTCTGTGTTATTAGTAAGTAGTTTAAATGTAAGTTTTAACTACTCAACTCAAAATATATTTCACATATTTTAATTACGTACAATGGTAACAAGGTAACGTGCTGCGAAGTTGGAATCTCTCTGGTTAGTATAATGTAAAAAGTAATATAAAAAAAAATTTTTTTTTAACGTCAATTCCTACTTTGTTAGAAAAAACGTAATGGCGCCATCTGTTGCAGCTAATTGTAACTACGACGGAAATAACGCAGAATAAATTTAAAATAAAAAAAAATAAAATTTAATTAATGAATTAATATTTGAAATAACCGTATTAACATTACGTGTCCTCCACTACAAGTTTAAAAAAATTTATTTGAACATTATTGGATGAATAGAAAGTATTTTATTAACAATTGAAAATTTGAACAAGATAAATATATAGAGAGTGTGAGCTAATAGTAGGAATTGAAAAAAAGAAATTGTGGCAATTTCCTACTCTTGTTGTCTGAAAATAAGATAATTTAATCAAATGCTTGACGTCTACTGGTTTTGAATGATTGTAGAGTTTAGATAACCGTTACAAAGAGAAGGAAATTATTGGTTGAATTTTGAACCAAGCCCCTCCTTTGGTCGAAATATCGACCACTCACTTTTTTTTTATAAATGTGAATGTAAAATAATTATCAAAACGCCAAATTATAATGATGTCAAAATTTTTATGAACGTTAAACGTTTATTAGTTTTTACAGACTACTTAGAAATTATAAAACATTTAAAAGGGGAAGGAAGTCATTGGTTGAATTTTGAACTACTGTAAAATCCTGTATATAACGCGCACTTTGAACACAAAAAATAAGATCGAAATTTAGGAATGCGCGTTATACGCCAGGTATGAAAATAGAAGATTTGAGAAAATAATAATAATAAAAGAGATGGGCACATAAAGAAAAATTACACTTCTACATATATCGAAATACGTTTATTAAAAAGAAAATATATTCCTTATGAACTTGAAAGGGTTATAGTTCTAGAAGTGTACTATTTTTTCTAAAAAAGTTATTGGAATAATTCCTTGAAAATATAACATCAAAACATAAGAGCATTGCACACGTACATTTTAGGATTTTTTTGTAAAAAGGGGGTGAGCGTTATACGCCGGATTTTAAGATAAGTCAGTGCTTTCGGTAGAAACATCGACCATCTATCCTATAAATGTTAAGAGGTTTAATAATTATTCATAACACCACCTCTTAATTAATAAAAACAGGAATAAGTTAATTCTTTTGCTTGATATGAAATGAACACAAAACTATTTATGGAAATGGTTTCGGATTAATTAGGAATATAAAATAAATTCAAGCAATAAACTTAAAATTTGTAAGTTTAAACAGGCAAAGTGTAATTATTGAAGAAATAAACACATTGCTCTAGTATAATTGTTGCAATCTATAAATTGCAAAAACAATTCGAAATTGGGTACGGTCAAAATTTACTTTTTCAATGCATACTATTAGTTCACACTCTTTCTCTATATATTTATTTATAAATCTTTCACAAATTTTCAATCGTTAATAAAATACTTTTTATTCATCCACTCAAGTCCAAATATAATTTTTAAAAATTAATTATAGTTTATAAGAGATATATTTCAGTTGATATTATTCATCGAGAGATGGCATCACCATTGGATAAAACAGTTTTTGTTAAATTTGTGATGAAGATTTAACTTGACCTAAATAATAATATGCTACTTAATTGTCGGAATTACTTTTACACCGGTTTTAAGATAAATTCTTACCTATTATATTCAACTTTTATTAAAAAATGTTATTACAAAATTAATGTGGTTAAAAAGTTTTTTTAATTTTAATTTAAAAGGTATTTTGACACTTAATATTGTGATTCTGTCATATGTATAACATATTTATATTAATTGTAATTATTTAATAAAAAGTAACTAAAATAAAATTTTCCTTTGTTGACCTAAGTATTAATTGACTTAGAAAAATTCTTTTTAAATAACTTGTTAATGATTAGATTAGGTTTGTAGAGTCCAGCTGTTTACACATTCTTATTACATATAACTAAAGGGTTGATGTCTTTAAATAATTAAACTCTCCAACTCCATGACTGAAACTTCATTCAAAATGTAGACTGAGACAAGAACCTTAAACAAGAAACTATAAAAGCAACAATATGCAATGCAGTTATTCAAAGTAAACAAATATCTTGAAATATGTCACGTTTAAACAACATTTTTACTGCACAGGTAATTAAAATTAGGCTTTTTGATATTTTCTATATAATACAAAATTGTTCTTATATACAGTTCCTTTAAAATTTAATACAAATATAACCTTTGTTGTGACCGTTTCTTTTACACCAGTCAAGAATTCTGTATTTCCATACGAGATGCGTAAAATTATTTCGCATTATTATTGCAGAAGTTATTTCAGAATCAAGGCACCATAGTAGATATATACTTGAAGTATAAAAACTCATTTTAAAAGTTTGCAATTTAATAAAATTTTATGTATAAATAAATATCATTCCCCAAACGAAAGAAGAACACAAGGGCAACGCTTACCATGCATTTCTCAAAAAAAGAAATCAGTTAATTCAGTAAAAGGAAAATTCTTTTCAACAGCCAACTGATTTAGAAATGTAACTATAATAAAAGTTTAAATAAAGAGAAAACTGATTCATACTATTTCTTCCTAATCTTTTTTGACGGCATTATGTTTTATTTCATTTAAAAATGACAACGATCACAGCAATACAAATATACATTTCTATATTGGGAACAAATAGAACATATTAAGACACATATTAGATTTCAGAAACTCACGAATTTATAACAACATTTATCGAACTAAAACAAAACGAAGACGGACACATGTGAATCCTAAAAATGCTTTTTTATGCAAAACATATAAAATCCAACTAAGATTATAAACATGATGCTCATTTAATATTCCAGCATTAAAATACGTTTCTAATCATAATAGTCAGCTTCATTGAATTTTATTAAAAAAAGAAAATGGGGACTTATCATTTTTATTGAATCTTATTGCAAAGAATTGTTCACGCTTGAGCCAAGACAAATAAAAATCAACCGACACGGTAAATATTTAATCCTAGGGGCACAGAATAATGTTGCAAACATTTATGGACTCTTTTTTTTTGTCAAGTTTTCTCTAGAGGCGTTTAGTATTTAAGAAAAGTAAATATTTAAATTAGGCGTTGAGTAACAATTTTAAAAGAGCTCCGACGATACGTAAATGATAATTTATTTTATTGTTAATTTCTCTAGAAATTTAGTTCCAAGTTCCTAAGGAAGTTTGACTTTTTAAAAAGGGAAAATTGAATTTTTGGAATACTGTTTTTTTACATTCAGTTAAATATTTTTTAAATAATACTAATTATTAGAACGAAACAACACTTTTAAAGGAGATATTTAGTAAGCTTTTTTTTTTACTAAACAATTATTTTACAATGATTTTAAAATTTGGAATTAAATGTAAGAAAATGTGATACCAAAGTAATTTATTTAGATTCAACAACTAAGTTATGAATAGAAAAAAATAAATGTTTACGCTACGCTTTACAACTAATTATAAATGGTTTATAACCTGTGTGAATATTATCAAAATTAATACATGATAATTTTAAATATAAATTTACAGTGTATTAATGGATTAAAAACCATTTTTTCACCACTGTGAACAAATACGCGAAAATTTTATTTTGAAGAAACAGGGTTTCGCATACTCACGCCAGAGCAAATTGAAGCAAAATAGCTATTCAAAATTCTATTTTAAGTACTGACTTGGTAGTTACAATATATATTCAGAAACAAAACTTATCTTTAAAAGTAGCAAACGAAAATTATTTTTTCCGTCGTATAATCCATATCCTGATGTACCAACAAAAGGAAAGAAATTTTGAAAAAAAAGTTTTTATTTATTAATATTGCTATGGAGGAAAAAGTATCCACAAAAAATGTTCGAAAGGAAGATATTTAATGCACATTTTTAAATATTATATGTTTGAAAAAGCAACGAAGTTTTACACAAAGTTTCGCCCAACCTTAAAAAAAAAAAGGATGATTAAAATAAATTTCTACTGGAGTATTTTAAAAAGAAACGTTAGACACAACAATAACATTTAGTCGAGCCTAAAAAAAGTACCAAAGCAAACAGAATGATACATAAACACAATTCACCAACAAACGGAAGTATACGTAGCAGGACCACAAGAATTACCAAAAAAAAAAAAAAAAAAAAAAAAAAGACTCATGGAAAACAGGTTTGCCTGAAGCAAGGTTAAGAAAAAAAAGAATAAGTAAAAAAACCCCCGTGAAGTCCGGCGTTACTTTTATCCGGCACAAACGTGCACGGTTTCAGAGGAATCCGGCACACAAAAATCCGAGCCTCCGCAGAGACTGGAAGAGGAAGTTTCAGCAATACTGGCGCCAGGAAAAATAAATAAAACAGACACCCTAAAGAGGACAGGACAGAGACGTTTTCCGGGAAAAAACATCGCTCCCGTTTCCCAGGCAACGGAACTGGAAAGGCACCTCAAAGTCCGGCGCCAGAAATCTTCCCGGATAGCGTTCCCTTCCCCCTTAAGGCATTTCTAGGCCATTATACGCATCATGGGATCCCGTCGTTGTGGTGGAATTGCAATTCATTCATTGAATATGGAATTTAATTCCAAGAAGGATAGCGATGGGGGATTGTTTTCGTGGAAAAGGAGATGGTGATTGGATACGGGGAGGTGTATTAAAAGGGATGAAGTTTTAGCCCTGAGATGCGACTTTCGTGACCAAATGAAATGAGAGAGATAATGTAGCGAGCTCTATAATGAGAAGCATACATAAAGTATCACCAGAATTCGCATGCTTAGCAGCATTTTACATGATTTACGGATGACACGTGCATTATGCAGCAGGTTGAAAACTGCAGGTTGAAGTCAAAGTTTTAAATTATGGCTATTCTGAATAAATTTCACAGCTATATGTTTTCGCTAGAAATAAATCCATGCCCATTACATATATTAGTTCATAACACATTATCTGTTAGTCCACTACACGTTTTAATGCCATCAAAATAATATATATCTTATTATACTAATTGATTTGAATGAAATCACATAATATTATAGTAATTATTATCTAAGTAATGGAACCTATTTGGCTAACATTTTTTTCCCCTTAAAGGAATTTTTGCAAGAATTTTTAAAAATAAATCATTAATATTAATTTTTAACTTTTTGAAAATGTATTACGTTGGTGCGTATGAAATGTTGGATTTTTATGTGAACATTTAAAATTGTATATCTTTTTTTCAAAAGTTTTTTATTTAATCAAAATATGCCCCCCCTTTCTTCCATACACCTTCACCAACGAGAATTTAAAGAATAAATGCCTGTTTTAAGACATTTTTACCTTTAGAATTAATAAACTCTAATGTGGAATTTTTCAAACTGTCTTCATTTTCATACTACTTAGCCTATAAAGACTGTTTTCAATGTTTAGAAAGGTGAAAGTTGGTAGGCGAATGTTGAATAAGTTGGGTGCTGAAGAATATTATATTTTAATTCATTTAATTTTTCCAATGCTTGGTACGAAGTATGCAGCCGAGTATTGGGCCATGACGATTAACAAGTGATTTTCCATTTTTCATGCACTTCATCAAAGTCCAGGGAGTTTAGTAAATACATTTGGATGCGTTTTCACCAATGTTTTCAAAGCATTATTTTTCTCAGATGTCTCGGGTCTTCCACGCGGTTCTTTTTATAGAAAAAAATCACCAGACGAAAAATTTTCCAACCAACGCTCCCTTTTTGATCTTAATAGCATCATTCCCAAATGCCTGGTTTTTATAGCGTGCAGCATTATTACCAAGTTTATACTCACACACAAATTACACGAATATAGGTTCTATTCATATCCTTACGAAATTCATAACAAACAACAAAACGGAACACTTTTGAAAGAAACTTCGTTGTTGATATGTGACTTTTCATTTGGACAATACGACTATGAACAAGGTTATGCTAAAAAGAAAAGCATAACAAAAATAGGGAGACAAACACTCACATGTAAAGGAAGTATGACATTTCATATATGCACCAATCTAGTATTCCCAAACTTAAATCACAATCTGATTACACAGCATGATCCTGCAGCGGCGCCTTCTTCTGCAAGTCGTAAACAACAAAGGAGAGAAATAAAAGCCCTTAATGACTGGCCCGAATAGGAATTATTTTCGTCTCAGTCGTTTAGGGTACGCACGGCGTAGCTGCGGACCCGTAGATCGGTGGATCAAAGAAACACCCCTGCCAAAATCAACAGCTTGTCGCGAAAGTGGTGACCTAGAAATTTAACACTAGATGTCAGCACGGCCTAAAGATACTGGTTGATTATGCATTCATTCCATAGAGAGTCTACAACTAAGACATTCTCAATAAATCGCGACTAGTGATTCAAAAACGGCAACGCACACGTGTCAACTAGATCCGCCATCTCAATAAGAGATTGACCGCAAAGTCAACGGAAAAACGCTCTAACGACAAACGTTGGAGATGTATAACAATTGCAGTAATTGGCTGGAAAAACAACCTTCTCTCAGTGTCGTTCAGAAAGTCAAACAGAAAAAACAACTTTCTTCTCTAGGAAGGGGGTAAGCAGCGGCACCTTCTGCAAGTCGCAAATGACAAAGGACAGGAATAAAAGCCTTTAACGACTGGCTCCGAATAGGGATTCCTTTCGTTTTAGTCGTCTAAGGCATGCATGTCATAGCTGCGGACTGGTAGATCGGTGGTTCAAATAAAGCCTGCCAAGGACAACAGCTTGTCGTCGAAATCCCAAGAAGTTTAACATTAGAAAAAGTTATGCACGGATGACAACAAATTTTCGCGAGAACTCTTTCTAAGATGCGAGACTTCTTTATTTACTTTTCTTTTTTAATTCAAAGGTAGCTTCGTTTATGAGGGTTTGAGAAAACTTTTTTAATGATGCTTTTCAATATTAAGGAATATATCTAGATTTAGCAATGTATTTACTGAGGCATTAATTAGTATTGATATTCAATGACAAAAATTATTTTTCAAATTCTCGCCAAAAGAAGCAATTAAATAATCGCATTGCTTAAGGAAATTCGATTATAAGAATAACGGTTTATTGGAAAAGTTATATAATCTAATGGGACTTAAAGAAGTTAAAAAGATAAACGGAAGAAAGAGGAAAAATGATATAGATGGGAAACCTTTATCAATTTAATTAAAAACTTCAACGTATCATCGTTTTTACTGAAGTCTTTATGAAATAAATATTTTATTTACTTGAACAGCATAAGAATGGTAGTCAAATAAAATAAATGTAACTATTTTTCAAGATATCTTTAATTTAATAAGTCAATTATAAATGCTTTTATTCCTTTTTAAAAAGAGGGGGGAGGGGAATTAAGCAACTTATTTCTTGATTCAAATGAAACACATAACTGTCCGTAGAAACAACGAATGAAATGAAAGGCATAACTTCATTCGTAATTTTGTTTACGATAAGATAAAAATTCTAAAAAATGATACAAAAATGAAGATTACATAGAAAATCTAAATAAAAAGTATCTCTCAGGAATTGAATGCACTTCTGCAACTTGAAAAAACACAAATAACTAGACATTTTTTCACTAACATACATTTCCCATTGAAGGAGAAAAAAACATTTTTTAAGTAACTAAAATTTATAATAGCAATTTCAAACCTCCTCCAAGTGTTTCGGTTAAGTGACAAAAATTGTCAAAACACAGAAAACATTACGGCGCGATAAAAATTTAACATCAGCCATTAATATTGGAATTCCTTACCAAACCTAGTTGACTATCACTTAAAAATATCACTACTACTGTCTTCTACTTCCAACTTAATAGCACGTACACTCTATAAAAACTCATCATCAAAACATAAACAATGCTTGTTATTCGCAAAATCGCAGACAACGTCACGATTCAACTATAACTGCCCTCTGCTCCCCTCGTTCTTCAATCCCTCTTAAAAAAGTAAATTCTAAGAGTAAAAGCAATACATAAAACAAAAATCCCTATCACGTAAATCGGTTCCCAGACCAATTTTAAAAAACACGACGAACGAGGAAAAAATGGTGACAGCATTTAAGAGTTCCTCCAAAAGACACTGAATTCCTAAGACGTTTACATAACAGGGGGTGGGAGGTTTATCGAAGAGACACTTTCGCGCAATTTTAAAAGATCCTCCTTCCACCCCCGACTGGAGGGGGGAGAGAGAAGGGCATTCCCTTCCTCCCAAACGACACAATCAAGACATTTCCGGACACGTGACGTTCCCTAACGTCGCCGTTTGGACGACAGAAGAGGGGTTAAGGGAGGGAAGACGAGGGGCAAGGATGGAGAGATTTGATTTCTTTTTTTTAAAAAAAAAACATATCATCCAGAAATCTACCCATAGCGTTAAGCCCCGACTGGTTACACGTCATTGGGGTTTTGTAGCAATTTGTCTTTCCTCGTTGTTTAAGAGTTGAGTACTTTTTCTTTCTGAAGAGACGGGGGTGAAAGGGGAAAAAATATTTTAGCGCTGGATAGTTTTTCATACTTTCCTTATATTCTTTTAGGGTCATCAACTAGACGGATCGATTTGCATTTTCCCTTTCTGGTACGCTTTATTGAACACTAATGGGATTTGGATTGGTCGGTGTGCGGACTAATTTTGTCCTACGCCTTAGAATATGCTATTAGTCAAACTGCCACAGAAGCATCTATACTTCAAGTTAAATGGTAACAGTGTGAATTAATTTGCATATATTTGAGAAGAACATTCTAGAGCAGGGGTTCTTAACCTTATTCCCCGTCTGGGCACAACTGACAAACTGGAATTGTTGGCAGGCGTAGTTTAAATTCAAAATAGTTACATTTAATGCGATTTTTGACATTGAATATTATCCACAAATTTTTTCAAAGTCAGGAGTATAAGATGATATTCTCAATATTATAGAACCTTCGAGATTGCTGTATTTCTTCCTTCCTTTTAGATATTTATTTTGTGATTTTGTTGAATTTTAGTATACTGCTTTTATTATTCATTATTTCATGTTTTAGATGTAGTTTAATGTTTTTCCTTCACATATGTACATATGGCTGTTGGAATGCTCAAAATTGAATAAAATTTGCACCAAACAACGGTAATTAGAAATATAGCAAACAAAACCAAAATGACTATCAATCAGTGGCGCACACAAGGGGGGGTGTCCCCGGGTCAGGACCCCTTCCCCCAAAGCTCTTGATTTTTTTTTCGATTGATTATTATCCTATGTATATAGTAGATAAAATTTAATTAAATATTTGCTATTAATAATTAATTTTATTAATTAATACTAATTATTTATTAAATAATTAATTTTTTACTGTTTTTGTTCACGAAATCGACAAAAGCAAAAGAATATGTTGGGCGGCGTACTGGAGCATGATACTAGAATGGTGGACTTCCGACCCTGCCCCTCCTCCTTGAAAAATTCCTGTGTGCACCACTGCTATCAGTACACATACGATGAATACTTGGCGATATCTGTCGGTTTTATTCATAAACACAGTGTTCCAATTAGGCAAAACATGCTCAACCATCAGTAATGTCCACTTAATTTACAATGAAAAATTTGAAGTTAAAGACCAACAACAGGAAACGGAATGCAACAAAGGGTTTAAAACGTTTAGTGACCCAAACCAGTGATCTATAACACAAATATATTTGAAATAAAAATTCTCTTATTCTACTCTCGAAAATATTTTTTGCGGTATTTCAAGTATCTTTCTTTTTATTGCTTTTATTTATAATTTAACATGCCAATTATTCTCCTAATACTAATTAATGTGTGCAATAAATAAGAGCTAAAATTTTTTTTAATATTTACTTTCAAATTTAAAAAGAAAAAAAAAAAAAAAATTTTAAAAAAAAAAAATTTTTTTTTTTTTTTGCATTAAGTGCACAATTTATTCATGTGGATCCATCACCAACACACACTTACATTATAAATATTTTCTTAATTGTTTCTTCTCTTGCTTACCTTAACTTAAAGTACAACTGCAATGCACCATTTTAAAAAAAGTTCTTTCTAAATGAATACCTTTCTGCATCGAGCTCATTTTAAAATAATACACCGAAATCATTTTTCACGAAAACATTACTACCGTGTTAATGGTTTAAACAGTTAATTTATTCTACTTCAGACCACAGAACTCCGTATAGGAATAGAAACAAAGAATTAATGTAAGTTTACAACGATACACTGTGGAGTCTACGGTATAAAGCTTCTAACTCACGCAGGAAAATTCACAGTGGGAGATACTATAAAGCTTGATTTAGTAACTCGCGGAAAGTTTAAAAGTGTGTTAACATAGAGAAATTTCCATTTACACTTAATAGTTACAGTTTACGATTCTAATTAAGAACTTGCAAGAGTTGAGTTACTTCCAAATTTAAACTTATGTACAATAAGAATAAAAATAAGATATAGAGAACACATTTTCAAATATGTGTCTAGCAAATCAGGTTCATATATTTCACTTAACTGCACAAGTACAAAAATAATACATTATTTGCCTTATGTAACTTATAAATATATAACATGTGAAATTTAATCAAAAAGTAACGAGAAATCCATTTAGTGTATTTAAATTTAAATTATAATTTAATTAAATATTAATTAAATTAATTAAAAATTAATGTCTGCTAATTCTTAAATTAGAAGACGGATAGCTTTTCTCTGTTACTGTCCTAATAGAAGAAGAACAAATTGAAAATTTTGTCAAATAGATTACAAGTCTGACAATTTATTTCTACAAGAGCAAGACAAATTTAACATTTCAGATTCTTACCTACAACCCTTTTAAAATTTCCCACATTTTAAAATATTTCAAACACAATACAATTTAATTTGGTATGAATTACCAAATATCTAGAGCAGTAGCGCACACAGGAATTTTTCAAGGGGGGGGGGGCCGGGGTCGAAAGTTCACTATTCTTGTATCATGCTTCTTTTGATTTTATCGATTTTCGGGAACAAAACACAGTTGAATTGAATAAGTTAATTATTGAATAAATAATTAGTATTAATTAATAAAATTAATCATTAATAACAAATACTTAATTAAATTTTTCGTACTATATACTTAAAATTGTAATCAATCGGAAAAAAAATCAAGGACTTTGGGGGGGATCCGGACCCCCCCCCCCTTGTGTGCGCCTCTGATCTAGAGGTAAACAAAAGACTACTCGAAATGAACTTTACAACTTCTAACAACTGAAAGAAGGTGAAGAAGTACCATCCCTACCTAGGGATGATGCATCTATCTCTCCTAACTTCCACACCAGAACCCAGAATGTTTAATAAATCATTCCCTAAGGAGGGTGAAGGGGTCAGGTGAAATCAGCACTCAAATCAGCACATCACACTATAAAGCAACACGAGGGCAATTGGCGACGGACCTCGTAATTTTAAACCTCAGCCAAGAGGCGTGGATCACCCCTGAGCTAGCACGCACCCCTCTCCTAACTACCACACCACACGAATGAAAGGACATTGAGCCTTGATATATTTAACACGCATTAGCTCTTCAACATGACGGGTCTTCATTGGCACTAGGGCTCAAACTCATAACACGCAGGCCACAAACTCGTGACCATGACCACGACCACTTGGCTACCGCAGCCATTCTAATCATTGACCTTAATAACAAGAATACTTAACCTTAGATTCATTTTTGTTTATTTAAACCAGCGATACTCAACCTGCGGCCCGTTAAGTTTAAGTGGCCCGGTCATGGCCCATTGCTCTGAGAAATTCACTTGTTTAAGAGCATTTTATAAAAAAAATGGTGGAAAATTCTTTGTCAAGAAGTCAAATATATCAATTTTGCTTTTTGTTGTCGGTGTCGTACTGGTACGAATTGATATCATTTTTCTTACTGGAACAATTACGGTGAGTGATAACAGACAACAGCGGAATGAACAGTGGGGGGAGTTGATTTTTAACTACCTTTCATATCTTTCAAGCGAAAAATATTCGAAGAAAATATATTGTTTCAGGGCGATTGGGAAGTTGACTATTTAGTAGAGAAAAATAAACATGGATCAGTAATTGTTTGATTTGTCACGAAAGTGCAGCATTCAAAAAATACCAATAAACAGGAATCATTCAATGACACTTTTAATCGAGGATCTCTTTCAAGAGGTAATAAATAGGCTTTTTCTTGAATATTCCTTGTAACAGCAATAAAGTCTCTTGTCAGTGGTAATATCACAGCGGTAACAACGACATACCATGAAGTTTGTTATATTATTGGTAATGATATGAAACCGTATACTGATGCATAAATTGTGAAGGAGTGTTTCTTAAATGCTTCTAATTTAGTGTTAGTGACAAAAATAAAAAATAATAATTAAAAAAAGCAAAGCAGGAGTTATAATGTTTTGATTAATTTTGCACATTTAAAATTTTCAAATCTTGGTTTTAAAGCTTTTCTCCCGCTCCCTTTCCCATTTATCCTCATGTTGCGGCCCGCGTGAAATAACTAACATATGTATGCGGCCCGCAAGAAATGGCTGACATATGTATGCGGCCCAGCAGAAAAAAAAGTTGAGTACCCCTGTGATTTAAACCTTTAACAATTCATAACATCTAAAGAGTGAATGACACATGGGGGAAACTTCCAAATTTACTTAACATGCCTTTAATAAAAGAACCTCTTCTTGTAGTTAATTTATCTACATTAACGCCACTGAAAAAATACGATTCAAGACTTTTTTAAGGGAACAAAGGGAAAAGAATCACGTAGCCTTAACCATAAATTTGGCACAATCACTCAAACGATTCTCGAACACTGCCTCTGAAAAGAAATTAAACTCCATTTTCTTTTCCATTCTCTTCCGAAACCGCGATTTCAATCATTCAATGTTCTTCCAACGGAACACCTTTCTTGACAAATCGTGACATATCGATAACCGTAACCTATAGAAATAACGTTTCCCCCCTTTTTTTTCCTACTTCCATCTAGCGCTATTTTTCCTCTCTCTCTAGAGAGAGGAAGATTTAAAGAGAGACAGAAAAGAAATGAAATAAAAACTCCTCCCTTCAGAGCCCCCCTTTTCGATTTCTCTCGATACTGTTCTTTTTCGAATTGAAGGGGCAAAGAGAGGGAGAAAAAAAAAAGGAATGGGTAAAGATACGGAGACGCCATTCCGTCTGGATAAGATGCAAGAGGCACCGAAATAAACAGGGAGGAAAAAGAGAGAAAAGAGAAAGAAAAATCCAAAGCTCCATCGGAAGATATTAGTGGTTGATACGATCCCATGACGTAAAATGACGCGACGTCATATAGAGTCGTCAAGATCGGAGTGGGTCGTAAAATTGGAAGTGCATTTTGATGGGTTTACTCTGGGAAGTGGGTCTAAGGGAACTTAGCTCCAATATTTTCTAAGATAAATAACATCGAATCATTGGAGGGACATAAAAGGAAACTTTTCTTTTTTTACAAGGGGTGAGTAAATAAGCTCGATCGAGAGAGCGAGAAAAAATAATCAGGATACGTGTGGGAATGGTTTCGATGGGAAAAAAAGTTTTTCTTCCTACTATTTTCATTGTGGCTTAAAAGCAAATATATAAAACTCGAGGAATGAATCAGAATTTTGATATTATGAGCTCCTTTTGAGGGTGGGATTTCACTTTATTGGCTAACAAATTAAAATGTCTGAGAACTTCATGCTTAATTTTAACATGACATGTATCAATATAATTCCTTTTCAAGTTTCTATAATTACATCGCATGTAGTAGGAGTGGCCAACTTCTGAGTATGTTAGATCGACTTTTTATTCTGGTCGCGATCGAATTTTATGGTAAATTGTGCGTGGCGTTTGACTTCATATGGTAGGGTGGTATGATATAGGTAGATATGGTATGCTTTTGTAACGTTCCCCGTCACACAGCTGTAAATCGGCTTCTTTTTGTGGATAGGATGACCTCTATGAACACGTACACCCTTAAAATATTGCGAGGTTTTGTCTTTGGTAATCGCTTCAGCAACCTTTGACACCGTGAGAACACTTCCACCCAGGAACCGGATGTAACTTGAGGATAAGAAGGCAGACCGCTACCATCCAGGGACCTTAGAGAGGGCAGAGAGAGAAGACGGTTTGAAAACTTCGCTGAGAATGGATGCAATCTCCTCCTTTACAAACAACGGAATTTGGACTCTAACGAACTACGCGATCCTTTTAATAACATCAATGTACATACTGTAATTAATAGCTGTACCGTAAATAAACTAAATATTTAAATTAATAAATATCACGCTACCATTATTTTTCTCTAACGTCACACTTATAAGTTCTGATTCTTAAAAAGCATATATATATATATATATATTATGCAGTTAATTTCTGATAAATTACAATTAATAGCCCAGAAAATAGTTTAGATTGCTTTATTGGCATCGTTACTGGAGAAAATTTAGGTACGTTTTAACATGCATTCTTTTTTGTTTATAATTTGCACGTCACATTCGTTCGACACATATTCCCTTCGGGATCGACCAATCAATCGCGATCTACTTGTTGACCAACCCTAGCATCTAGAATCGAAGTAAAATGGTGCTTCTTTACGTATTCTCACCAATTTAGCGCTAAAAATGTTTCTTAACTCTATATTTAAACCCAATGAGCGTCGATAGCAAGAGGCTATGAAGTTCTGTAAATTTAAAGTTTATGAAGAAAATTGGACATTTAAATGGAAATTTTAAAGTCTAGAGCATTTTGGCATGGAATTTAATTCTTTGTACCTATTACTCTCAATAACAAAGCTCAACGTTTGGGAAAGATCAGGGACTTGAATTTTTTAGCTACTTGTAAGAATGATAATGTTTGAATTGATTGAAACCAAAGAGATTACTTAAATTTTTTTTAGCAGATCTAACTATTGCGCAGGGAAAAAAAATTCAGTTTTAGTTGAAAACTCGAATTGCGAAAACATAATAAATACTTTGAGCCGCGAAAAAATAATAAATTCTTTGAACCAGATTCATATAATCACGCATACAAATTTTCACATTGCTTCATACCATAAAATTCTGAAATATCACTATACTGGAAATTGTGAATGTCAGCCTCTCCATTCATTTGTTTATTCACAAAAGAAACAATAAATAAGAAGACGGAAACCATAACTTTAAAGAAATACAAAAAGACCAACACAAGGCTAATTTAACACAGCAAAACTATGATATAAAAAACAGGAACTGCTGTGACGAAGTCAGACAATGGGAAGATTAGGAATAAATGGCTCTTGAATAGTTATTTTTTAAAAAAATATAATTATACGACACTGTAATGTTGCCCAACGGAAAACAATTTCTATACAGATTATACAACACATAGTAGTAAACTGTAGAAAAAAAATAATCACCATTGAATATGAGTAAACATAACTGTTATAACGAAACCTTAACATAAATAGTTGTATCCTAACCAATTCTTTTAACAAAATGTATTGTTTGATAGTAAAAGAGATAGAAACAAAACCAACCCGCACTCATTCCAAAAGCAGAGAAAAGCTCAATCCCAAACAAAACCAGCATACAAGCCGATCTTTTACATCGCCCGCCAACGATCAAGCGGACGTCTGTTTTTGAGTGGAAGATTTTCAGTGCCAAGCTTTGTTTCAAAGCTTCATAATGAGCGTGGGGAGAGCTACAAACAATAGTGGGTGTAGACGCATTCAATTCTCCTCTGACACGATCTGCATAATTAATTAAAATGATGCAAGAAAAGAAGAGCATCATTACTCATCACAAATGATGAAAAATCGAGTGACATGGGCTTGAAGTTTTATTTCATTCAGAAAAGGGCAATACTCGAATGAATAAAGTGAGCAGGGGGTTAATGCTCCCTCTGACACCATTGAATTTTCTCGCAAGTAGGTCGATTCTTTTCAGTTGTCCAACCCGTCAAACGTTAAGTACAAAGGACAGAAGAAGGGAAAAAAAAAAAAAGGATTTCGGTTCCTATCCGTCACTTACGATAAAATGTTTTAGTTGCGGTTAGGTTTATTAGAAAGCAACTATTTTAGGATACTGGAGTGGTTTTATGGTGGTACGGTTTATTCATTAAAACACACAATTAATGCGCCAAATTTAAGTCTTTTCTATAGTATATTTCACAATGATTGTTTCAGAAATAATTTAAACAGAACTGAACATTTTTAATGCAATTTAAAAAGGACTATTTTCTGTGAAAAAGGGGCAAATTCCAGTATTGTTAGTTTGAGCCATACTTCAAGCATCGTACAAAGGAAAACGATTAAAATAAATCAATAACGAATTCAAATGTTCAGAACAATAGTTATTGGGAGTTCGGAAAGTATGGTTACTTTTTCAAAAGTGAATTAAAAATAAACAAAGATTTTCGTTCAGGTTTTTCATGTCCCATAAAAAAAAATTAAAATTTCTGTTTCATGAAATGCAAGCAAGAGGGTGCCCCGTCCCTGTTTTGCAACATTCTCGTTTAAAAATAGCTTCACCACAAGAACAAGCGCAAGTTGTAGCATGGTATATCGAATTTAAATTTGCAACACATGTACAACATAAATTTCGGACTACAACAATTAGTACTTCAATTACAATTACAAATTATAATTAACAATTACAGACTTCAGCAATCCACACAATTTATATAAGTGGCACGAAAAATTTATGATGATACGTAACATATCGTTAAAAACAAAATCTAACCGCCCTAGTAGAAGCTGAGATGACGTTACTCGTAGACTTGATGTGTTGCGCACAACTAACAGTGTGCACATTGAAATCATGCAATAAAACATAGTAAAAAGGCTTTGGTATTTACTTTATGAAGTATAAAAAATCGTAAGTGAATAGCTTTGTTTAGTTGTAATTAAAATTTGAAAGTGTAGCCATGCTTTTCGGAACCGATAAAATACATCATTTATGTGTTTGACAACATCATGTGCAATCTTTGCAATGCTTGCATTATTTATACATCTCGTGCTTGGGGAAAAAATCCTGAATCTCAATAAAACTATTCGTCAGTTGAAAAAATATCCAGTAATAATTGAAGTTATTTTTTCATGAGAATATTACTTAAATTTTTCTTTTTTAGTCAATATTTAAACGATTGTTTGGCATTTTTAATAGTAAGCACGCAAAAATCAATTTAAAATAATAAGTACGCAAAAAATAATACCGATCTATTTCAAATAAATCGATTTTCCGTCGATTAATATGATCAAATCGATGGCCAAAATTAGGTTTTGTTGAGTTTTACTTGATTATGAGATTTAAACAGAACTGAGAAAATGAAAAACAAAGCAAAAAAAAAAAACCACTTGGACATCATTTAGAGAGCAATTGCCTTTGAAATCTTATAATTGACAGGACTCACTTGAGATTCTTCTATTCCTATCAAGTCGTATTCCAACTATTTGAAATGAAATCTATACATCAGCATAACCGAGAAATCCCCATTTCAAAAATAATACAAAGACTATGAATCTTTTATTTTTCTACTTGATATTGAGACTAGTATATCAGAAAAAAGAAACAAAAGTTAGATTCTCAATTCTTTATTCCGAATCTAAGTTCGATTTGACTGCATTTAAAAATGTGAAAAGAGCTGTTTAAATTCAACCTGACTGCACACGAAAATGATGTGTAAGTAAGTGATAGTCATGATATATAGAGTAAGATATGTGATAGTAAGGATAGCTTTCGGAAATGATAAAGATCCATCTGAAGATGGAAGAAAGATTTAGATATGATAGAACTTTAGCGAAGATAGTAACATTTAAAACGATAGCTTAAGAATATATATATTACAGTTAAAGTATGCAATTCAATTATTTCATAGAATAACTATATAGGTATTTCATGAAATAACTAGACAAATCCGTTAAAGAAATATAATAGATGAAAAACTTCCTACTTCACCTAGTTATTCTATGAAATAACTAGTTATTCTATAAAAATAATAATAATAGACCGTAAAAGAGAAAAAACAACAACAAGTTATTTTATAAATTAATTGACCTCTCGAAAAATACACTTTATCGCTCTATTGAGGATGTTTAATTGATAAATAATAAGGAAAAGCACAGATGGTATAACTTATTGCACATATTGCTAATGTCAGTTAAACAGAAAGGAGAAAAAAAGAAGTCGCAGAAATAATTATATTTAGATATTATCAAAAAATACTGCCAGGAAGAAAAATTGTTGCTTCATAAAATATCGTGTAAACTTTTTCAAACAAAATTATAAGATATTATTAATTTAAATTTTATAAAATACCTTTATTTTACTTTTAATTATTTATTAGAGCAAGGATTGTGCTGTGATGACACTTTGAATTGGGGTTCATAATTGACTAAAAGCAGCTAGAACCAGTTCAAAGAACTTTCGAGTGTGGTATTTCATACTTTAACGATCAAGTAATCGTTATTCTATATAATACCTAGTTAAATCGTAGAATTCAATAATTTTATATACTTTAACTGACTTGTCAAGTCATTTCATGAAATACCAAGTTATTCAATGAAATAACGGATTTCACACTTTAACGGTAACATATACTTAATATTGCCGGACTTAGTAGGAGGGGGTCGCCCCTTTGCGCAATGGAAATAGACAGCTTAAGGCTGTCTTTGCGTAATTTTAAAATATAGGACCAGACTTTGGATTATTTTCTGGCTTCGCTGTCTTATAGAGAGAGCACACACACACACAGTACATATTTCCTAATACTGCACGTTTTTATCTAAGTTGATACATTATTTCTAGTATAAAATGTGTTTCGCCATTTTTCTCCTGTACAAGCATAAGTGGATGTGTACACTTTCTCATTGAACGGTCTCCCCGTCCCAAAGCAATGGACAGTCCCTCCACCCACAGGAAGTGCAAGGTCATTGACCAAAAGGGGACACAGGGGATGGGAGCGGTTTAGAAGGGGGAGAATGACATGTGACGTGGAGTTAATAGCATGCTTTTTGAGTGTAAACGCATTACATTGAGTGAGAAAAAAGTTTTCATTTCACATTTAATCATTCACTATAACAAAGTAACAATCTTTTTT
>BMAV01003410.1:77190-94402 GCA_019973955.1 Trichonephila inaurata madagascariensis
GAGGAAAAATGAACGCTCAAACCGTGGACAAAACCCCTCAGCAACCATCGCTCCCGAGATAGAAATTAAGACGTCCTGGAAATAAATCTGATGCGAACTCCCAAAGAACTCGCAGGAAAAAAAAGGAGAAAGGGGGCAATCTTTAACGCCCCTAAACGAGTGCATTCCGGCTGCCAAACTGCGCCCCATTCATCAGCCCTGGGAAGTGATGGGGTAGAAAGAAAAACAGATAGACGCCAATACGGGTGGCGCATACCCAAGTGTTGGCAGTGGTTTTCGTTCTCTGTGAGAATGCAGACGCCGAAGGAATGCATCAACAGCCGCCTTCAGTGTTCGGGGAGCGATTGACTTCAAATTATAGCCACACCCCACCCCAAGGGCGAACCTTATTCTTTCACTTGAATGAACGACTTCGCATAGAAATGTCATAGAAGTTTCGAAAGGAAGACTTTTTTTAAAGTATTTTATGGAGATTGTGCTGAGACTATTATTTGTGATATTCTGGAGGGGTAGTCGAATATAGACACAAGATTTTTCCACTAAGAGAAATTGTTAAGGAATTTATACATAAAAATGGGATATATCTTTTTATCAGATGATGATGATTGTTGATTTTTTTGGCGCAAGAGCCAAGTTTGGCTATACTGCGCCACACATTCGTTAGTATATTAAAATTTTAAAAATATAAACACACAATAAATGCATATATAAATATAAAAATGCATTTTAAAATGTCAGAAGAAAAATATAAAAGTGAACAAAGTATTTAAAAATGCATTAATGTAAAAATTTATAGATATCTCTTTTTTAAAAAAGAAAATCCAATGGTACAATAAAATCCTTAAGAAAATTATATTTCATGTAAAACATTAATTGAGCGTAAAAATACAAAAAGGTTTGGAGATGGGGAGTTTCCCCAACCAAATCAGTCAAAGTTAAAAGATTGGTTTTAAAAAAAAGGTGTTTCTCTTGGATGAATATTTTGGACATTCTATTAAAATGCGTAAAATGGGAAGGTCACACTGACAGAAGTCGCATACTGGGGGACTCTCTCCCAGCAGCAAATGTCTATGCGTTAGACTAGTGTGTCCGATACGAAGACGAGTCAAGAGGACATCTTGTCTTCGTACTGGTACCGCTGCCCAATGAGCAGTGGAAGGGTGAAGGCTATGTAGTTTGTTGATGACCTGTTGATCCCGTCTCTTGCCATATATGATGGATATAGTGCTGTATAGATGTTTTTAAATCCTGGTAACAGACATTATATTACACATCTCATATTAAAAAATTATAAAATTACTATTATATAACAAAGCATTTGTTTCAAATTTGAAAGACAGGGGATAAAAAACAAATTTTATTGTTAAGAAGAAATTCAACTTTTTTTCTTCCCCTCAAGCACTATAGTAAATTATTTCAGTATCGCCGACGATGTACTTCGTATTATATGATGCACATACCTCGTACTTTTGAGCCACGGCCACTTGACGAGAGTGACAATTAAACTTGCCACTCGGTTATTGAATTTCCACATAACTCCAACGTGATAACTTTGAACTTCAAAAGATTTAACACACATCAACCCCACTGCATGATTTTATGTAACATTAGGGCTCGAATCCAAGACACTGTAACGAAAGCACTTAGTCACAGCAACTTGGATGTTTTGAAGACAATAACAAGGAAGATTGTACCAATATGAGAGACTCTTTGAAAACGTTTGATTGCTAATGTTATACATTTTATCCTAGTTAAAATTTATTATAGCTGATTGTCCAGAGCAAGGGGTTCAACCCTTCTTTTAGATGCATATTTCTAAATGTTTTGGTTTAATTTTACAGTTATACAAGGCTGAAAACCTCTGAGATAAAAAAGATGATCCAAGATTAATATTACATTCTTACTTCACTATGTTGGGCAAATATGCATTTTCTCTTTTTATCAACACTTCTATCCGAATATAAATTCATTTTCTTCCAAGTTATAAATATATTCCATACTTCGGTTTCTATGTTTTAAAGAAAGAGATATTTTCGAAAAGTAGAATATACTTGGAAAGAAACTCAGAAATTACTTCACCATAGAAGAACTAATCCGAATTGGCTACAACTACTTCTCTTAAGTCATTTAGTAAATATTATTAAAAAAGATTCTGAGCCTAAAAAGTCCTTAACAAACAATCCAGTTCCAGATCTTAATACAAGTTGGAAAGCGAGGAAGATTAACCGCAATTCTACTATCAAATCTCACACAAAAGGGGGCTCCTTCCAAAACCTAATGAAATACAAAACTTGGCGACCGAGTCTAAAATGGAAATTAAGACAGAAACCGTCCCAAATTGAGAAAGTTCGCCGTCCTAATGATCCCACCACTAGCAGCTTAACGGGATTTTAAATTAACCAATGAGAAAGGGCGTTATTAATGGCAGAGAGCCACTCCAGACATTTCAACACATCATACTGAATACCGAAGGTTAATTAGAGTTGTAACTACTAAATTTTCCAAAGACTTATTTTTTTGAGGGGGGGGGAAGGAATCTTGCGTGCCACACAATAAACCACAAGGGAAAAGGGAGGGGATATCAGAGAATTTGAAAAGCATCTCATTAATAATAGCTTGTTGAATAAATTTCGCAAGTAAGAGCTACTTGATATTAGATGGTGTTAAAATGTATGATATTTTTAAGTAAATGCGAATTCTCATATACGGTTTCCGTTTTAGAAATATTTGTGTTAAGTTTCTAGAAATGTTACATGGTATTTGCTATTGTTTTTTTTCTGTTTACTTTGATAGTGTTTTGTTAACTTACTAATTAAGAGTTATGATGAGGTATAATATAAAACTGAAGTTTCAGAAAAATCGACTCACAGAAGCATTAAGTAAATAACGGTGAAATGCAACTAATCAACGTTACGCCTTGGTAGCACCATTTTTTGTTATTTACCATCATTTTTTGTAGTTACAATGACAGGAAATCGCGCTTTAAATGATTTGGAACGAGGACCACATCATTTGAGAGATAGAAATGAAATGTGTACATTTGCGAGCACGACTACAGGAAAATTGTATCGCGAATATCAGAAATCCGGGGATAACTGTCAACAGTTCCACAGAGGTGTTGCTGGAAAGAGACATTGAAAGAACGAGACCATCAACTGCTACGAATCCTTTCACGCGATAGAAGGGCGACTCTATCTCAAATTACTACAGATTTAAATATTTAGGGCATCAACAAATGCCAGGGTGTAAGCTTCGAAAAAATTCCTCCTTGATATCGACTTTCCGATTAGAGACTCCACTCACGTAACTTTGATGACAGTAAGTCACAAAGGCTATATGAACCTTGCTGGGGCTAATCAGCACAACTATTGAACTGCTGACGACCGGAAACACAATATGTGGTCGATGGTAAACATAAGATGGTGAATATGAAAAGGTATGGAAAAAACCAGCGTAAAACAGTGGATCTTTTATCATAGTGTGTAAATGACATGATTTGAAATTCTCGATAAGTTTGCATTCGACTTCAATAGGTGGCCAGAGTGTAAACTATTCTTTACAGCTATTTATAGTCTGAGTGCAATCTAATTAAGACAATCTAAACAAGCCAATATGATTCCAGACCATCAAAAGTGGCTTCAGGAATACTCTTCTGACTTCAGAAATCTTCGTTGGCCACCTAAGTCCCCAGATATGAACATTATTGAGTATACCTCAGATGTTTTGCAACGTAATATATAAAAGGAATTTCCATTAGTTCACCCCTGATACGGAATCGTAGTCTACCCTATAAGAATAACAATACGAATTGTGTCCAGGATGCCTTCAACTATTAGTAGAATCCATGTCGCGCAGTTATGGGAGTAACAGGACATTAATCTACAGAGCTATCCTTTGATAAATTTTCAAAACAATTATTGGATCGACTCTAAATGTTATCGTACAACAGCTCAACAATAACAATATTTTTAAGCTGCATACTTCCATTCAAAAGAGTTTCATGCTACGCAGCTAAAGAACTTTGTAAATCAGTAACTTTAAGGTACCCGACTACGTTCAGAACCGTGATTTTAAAAAGGTGCATAAATGGATAATTTTCATGATAGATTATAGAAAACATGTATAAAATTGTTTTAAGGACATTTTGACAAAAAAATTAACTTAGAGAATAACCTTTTTTTAAAATGTTCTCCTTTTGTGAAAAATGCTTCTATTATAATAATATTTTGCCTGTCTATAGCTCAGACCTCTGTACAGAGGCTCAACTATGATTTTTGAAAAATTCACATTATTTTCTGAGTTACATCCATTTGAAAAAATTATCGGCGTTTTTTTTTCTTAAAATTTCTCCCCTCTGTTGTCTTAAAACATGGATAAATCCACTTCTAAGTTATGTATTTCAAAAATTCTAGTTGAGCCTCTGTACAGAGGCCTGAGCTATATGCAGGCAAAATATTATTATAATAGAAGCATTTTTTACAAAAGGAGAATATTTTGAAAATGGATCATTCTATGTTCATTTTTTGTCAAAATATTGTACTTAAATCATTTTTTATTGTAATACTATTCTTAAAACTATTTTATATACATTTTCTAATCTAAGTGACACTAAATATCATAAATATTATCCATTTACACGCTTTTGCAAAATCACGGTTCCGAATGTAGTCGGATACCTTAAAATATGACCACCCTCACTAAAACGTAGGATGAGATCTTCATTGAAAACCAACGTTTGATTTTAACCCCCTACTGCTGTTAAATAATGGTTCTTCCACTAGGATATTTTGAGTGATACCGATAGAACAATTGAAAATTTTAAAACTAAATAAAAAGTAATAATTTGAGAAGATAAAGAAGTACCCAAAAAGGGGAACAATTTGGAAGTATTGACATTAAATAATTCAAATGAGTAAATTTAATTCAGATTATACAAAAAAGAGTGTAAAGATAAGATTGATTCTAAACTTGAAGAAAAAAGTTAACAATTTTATTTATTTTCTACAAAATCCTTGACAATAACAACAAATGTTCACTAAAGAAAAAGCACTCTTGAAATAAAAAAACTTTTAATTTCAAACTTACAAAAAGAAAGAAATTTATACACATCATCTGTGTAATATGCGACAAAATATATACTTCTGTACTCCCTTTTCAATTTTTTTAAAGAATTAAACTCTCAAAAAGCACAATAATTATCTTTTAGTTGAGATAATTATCTAATTATCTTTTAGTTGAGATAATTATCTAATTATCATAAGCTGAGAAAAAATGACTCAACTATATTTAACAAACAATGAAAATTTGAAAATACAAGGCTAATCACTTAAGTCAACAAATCATGCAAATACACCACAGCAAATATTATCACTGCTCTCACAGTTCAACACTTAAAATAATTGCCTCAAATCCGCATCAAAATTCAACCCACACATGCAAAATAATTCACACGGAATAATAATTACTCAGCCTACCATATCAGTTAATTTCAAATGATTCAATTAGTAGTAATTAAAATAATCATCAGAAATTAACCGCTTTGCTCTCATTACGTTGAGAGCACGTTATTGACGACTTCCTTTCTAAGTTACGTCAAGGCAGAAAATGTTGGGTAGTTTTGTCGAGGTGTTTAGCGGCGAAAGAACCACTAATGATTCCGTGGGATTTTCTTAATTCTCCCGTAAACCTCTCCATTACTTCTTTTCTCTCTTGAGAAGCTACAACTTCGGGTTCTAGAGCCACGCCATTAATAACACTAGAAAGTTTAATAGATTTTAATTATGCAAAAATATGCGATAGTTAAGAAAGATGAAACTCTATTAAGGATTTAATGGATATCGCTTTCTTTTGAGGTTATTTTCGGATACTAATTTCAGGAAGAGGAATATTTTTTTCCCTCTCAGATCTCGGAAAATATTGTTACACCAATTTCGGTAAAAAGCTACATGGGTACTAATACCTTTTACTTTTTTTTGACGAGTAGTCTTTTACCTTTTTTTTTTATATATATATATAATTACAAAAGGGTTTTAGATATTTTTTACAAGAGCTGCAATGAAGTTTTTCTATTTTCTAGCAATGAAAACAGAAGAAAAATGACTCTAGTCCAGGGCACTCACAGGCGTAAGTTTATGGCTTGACGCTGGATAATGATTTGTTATACAGGTTTTTCCAAATATACATGTTTATAACAGAGAGAGAGAGAGAGTTATTAATAAAATAATTTAAAAAATCTGTAAGCTTAAATAAAGATTTTAATCTTAATACAAACGAGTTTTCAAAACTTTTACTTGATGAGAGAGTGATAATATTCCAGTTCCAAATAGTTAAAAAACTGGGAAACAGTTTCCAAAAGTAGAGATGCCTGGAGAAGGCAAGAGCCCATTCAGGCTGTTGAACAATTGAAGAAGAAGAGAATGAGTTATATTAACTTCGCACTATAAAGCTGCACGAGGGCTTTTGGCGATGGACCTCATGATTTTGAACCACGTCAAGTGACGAAGACGACACTTAAGCTGGCAACCCCTTTTCTAATTTTCCCAACACACCAATAGGAGGACATTTGAGCTTCGACAGATTTAACATGCATCGCCCCTTTACACGGCGAATCTTCAACGGAACAAGGCTCGAACTCATGACATGCCAGCCACGAGTTCGTTACCTTGACTACTAAACTTTCGCGGCTGCATATACTTGATGTGATGTGGAAGCTTAGAAAATGAGAAAACTGTGTGTGTGAATTATCATAGCGACATGTGGCAAATTTAAAATTCATAGTTAAATGTTTCAACATGAATGTTAACTGTGAAGTTTTAAAAGGTTTATTGTATGCACGCATACACAATTAATACTAAACTATTGTTTTTTAAACTAAGAATATACTAAACGTTTTTTTAAAATTACAATACGCCCAATATCTTTCAAATACAATGTACTTCAATAAATTAAGAAAAATCGAATTTTTATGTACAATACATTAATCATATTTCATTTCATTTTAATTTACGTCGCAATGTGAAGCAACACGAGGACTATTGGCGACGGACCTCATAAGTGACGAGGACGACACCTGAGTTAATAACCCCTTCTCCGAACTTCCATATGGCCGTAGTAGCCTAGTGGTTATGGTCACGAACTCCTGGGCAACGTCGCATGAATTCAAAGCCTAGTCACACAACTCAGTCTTCCTGTTGACGTGGTGTGCTAATTTGGAAAAGGAGGTGTCAGCTCATGTGTCGTCCTCGTCACTTGACCGCCACCAATAGCCCTCGAGTTGCTTTATAGTGAGACGTTAATAAACACTCGTTTACCCGAGCTCCCACACCATGCCAATTAAAAACGCAGAGAAAGAACGTCGCAGTATAAAGCCGCATGAGGGCTATTGGCGACGGACCATGTAATTTTGAACCATGGTCAAGTGAGGAGGACGACACCTGGGATGGGACCACCCTCTCCTAACTTCCACACCACATCAACGGGAGAACGTGTGAGCCCAGACAGATTCACCGTTTAGTGAGATCCTCTACACGCCGGGTCTTCAGCGGCAGCGGAACTATGCTCCAACTCGTGACACACCCACGACGAGTATAAATATCAAAAATTCATGCGATTAATTACTCCCGTCGGCTATCGATATCGTTACCAGCATCAGATGATTTCTTTAGATTTAAAGATACCAGTTTCAAAATAAACAAAACAAGCATAAATAAATTATGATCAGTCATTCCTTTTAGTTTCTTCTATCCTAAACTTTTGATAAAGCTAAACAACTGTTTACGACAAACTGAAGGAAGGGAGTACTAACAATTTATTAAAGCATACAATTTTAACTTCAACTTAACTAACAGAGAGCTCATCTATTTGCGCATATGCTTATAATAAACCAATCCACCTTTATAAAGCCATCAAAGTGAACCAAGCCACAGACTCTCCGAAGCATTTCCACATTTAAATCAGAGCCCACGAGACGAAGATCTTTGACAGGCAGAGGATGAGCCCCCACAAAAGGGAATGCCCACAATTCACGTCTAAATAAACCCGCGCTACCTGTCACAGTATGCGGAGCGGAAAATTGCCTTCTCAAATAGAATAATAATGTAAACACTCAATGCGAAGATCGTGACCGGAAACAACAGTCAGAAGAAACGGAAGGATGGTTTTATGTATCGAGGGGTAGCAGTCTTTACGGGCTGTTTAACTATGAAGGAGATTAATCGGAACGCGAACCTTCAGGAATAGTAATAGGGAATAATAAAGTACTTGGAAAAGGGCCTCGCAAGATATTATTTACAGTAAAATGCTGCACAGTTAAGTTTTAGTTTCACACTGGGTTTTGTTTGAAAGAGAGCTCATGTTTAAAGTATTGGAATAGTTAAGATAGTTTATTATCCAGAAACGAAGAATTCATTCATAAAGTTAATTAACATACTTATTCGAACAACTTTAAAATTTTCTTGACAAATATCCAAACTACTCATACTAGGAATATTTCATAATCAAAATCACAATCCATACGAAGTTACTCATCCGATATAGTGATTAGTGACGCTGACTGCCGTGCCGTTGGACCCGGGCTCGAATCCCGGAGAAAGCATGGATGTTTGTAAATGTATAGTGCCTTCGCGGCATGGGCGTACTCTAAACAGCAGTCGAGCCACAAGTCCTCTAGTGAAGTTGGTGGAAGGGGAAGAGAGGTGGGAGGTTCTGACCACCCCCAGGGTTTTCTCCCGCAAAATTGAGGTGGAAACGGGCCAATTCACACCGTCATTTACTTGCATGGTGCCCAAAGGTCTGGCTAACGACAGGTGTCATTTAGTCCTTTGCCTAACTAAAAAAATCCACAAAGAAATATTAATTTTCATATAATAAAAAGTTCAAAAATAGAATTGTACGTAAAATCACACGCCATTTTTTTGTATTTTGAGCTCCAGTATAAAGGTGGTTGCAATTTAAAATAAACATTGCTAGTTTACGAAGAACAAAAAGCTGCAAGCAAACAAATTAAAACAAAAAGATTTAGAAAGGGGGGATTTCATTTTAAAAGGAGATGAAAAAGGATCAAAGAGATTAGGTCTCCATTTTCGGATCATAAATCTGAAGGATACGGTTTAGCTACTCCCACATATGTCAGATGTCTTTTTCCCAGTTAAATGGTGCTTCAAGTACAGATCTGTGAAAAATTGAAGCACAATTTTTCACAGTTTCTGCAGAAAAATAGCAACGGTAATATAGACGTTGAATTTCTTTATTTTGCACCTAGTGGTTTGAGCTTCAAGTAACTTTTGATTTCACTAAATAGAGTTTAAGAGAGAAAATAATACTTCTTATTCACTAAACTGTTTAATATTGAGTTACATTCCTTATTAACAATCACATATTAAAGGCCAAGAGTAGGGGTACTTAATTTAGAACCTTTAGGATATTTAAGAAAATTGAAAGGGCGTGAGACTATATATTTTATAATGAATAAATTAAACTCTAATCGAAAAAACGTTCTTAAAATAACGATATATTTCTTCCAACGATCATGTGAAAGTAGCTGGATGCGTTTAGAGAAAAAAGAAGGAATTTATAAGAATTTAAGCAATGAGATCAAGCATAAAAAGAGTAACCAAAAAAAAAAACGGTGACTGACAATGGAAAAAAACCCCATTCATATCTCTTATATTAAAAAAAATATGAAAAATTTGATTCCTCTTCAGAAGCGCAGTATAATACTACACTCAACTTGAATTCGAAACAAAATATTTAGCAAAACACGTAATAAAAAATATATATAGTCAATAACTACTTTGTTAGAAAAACGTATTGGCACCATCTGTTGCAGCTAATTGTAACTTCAATCGAAATAACGCAGAATAAATTTAAAATTAAAAAATAAAATTTAATTAATGAATTAATATTTGAAAAACTGTATTAACATCAAGTGTCATCCACTACAAGTTTTAAAAAATGCATTTGAACTTGAATAGATGAACAGAAAGTATTTTATTAACGATTGAAAACTTGAGCAAGATATATAAATATTATATATAGGGAGAGAGTGAACTAATAGTAAGAATTGAAAAATGACTAAAATTAAATCAAAAACTTCACTAAAAGTTTAATACATTGCAATTCACCCAATATTTATGAAATTCAAAGGGCACCTTTATGTAAAAAATGTATATTATATCTAAACCTCCAAGGGAAAAAAAAAATCCAACCTTTTTAATACACATTAAAAAAACTCGATCAATCATAACCGATGGTTTTACGACGCGTCATAATTTAGAAAAATGATGAACGAGAACAAATAAGAGAAGGGAAGGAAAAGGAAAAAAAATTCTTGCTTTAAGACGAAGAGGTTTATTGCTTTACAAATTGCTGGAACATGACAGTTTATAAGTAATATGTCACTGAATTGCACGTTTGCCAGAAGTCGTGAAAAATTCAGGAACTTCTTTTCTTAAAGGAAAAAAAAAATCATATTTAAAAAAATAATAATAATAATGCGAAAGGATCTAATGATGATGTATATGCCTTACGTGTGAAATGTCAAATCAATTAGTTATCCTTTACTTTTTACTAACTTTATTTTGAAAGCTTTTTTTTACGCAGAGCCCGTAAAGTTTACGGTTGAACGGTAAAACAGCTGTCACGATGAGTCAGGCCAGAAGTAATAGCTTATAAACGATAACTATTTCTGACAGTTAAAAAATAAGTTCTGTTTTGATGTTAGTTGAATTATATGATATGTACAAGTGCATGAACACTATATTCATTTGTAAAAGTTCTTAGAAAGTTTGTCGCCTTCATAGCGCACTGAAAAAAAATCGTAACATACTAAATATATACTACAAATGCTTAACGAAGTTTTAATAAGAATACTAAACTTTAAAATTGGAGACGACAGATTTTTTCAGTATGCATCACATAAAAAAAAAATCAAGAATAACTAAGCAATTTGTGCAAAAAAAAATTCTACATATTACAGAGACATACAAGGTGTGACATACACACATATAAAAACGAGACTTAGTGTGTAGCTTGAAAAAAAGAGTGGAGTTGCTAACAACTGCTTTGTGGTGACGTCATCCCACGCACGCCATCATTGCGGATTTCTTCATCTCCTTCAGAAAGAACTAGTACTCTTAACTAAGTTTTTAATTTGCGTTCATTAATTGTAATTCTGTACAATGACTATCCGGATTAATCAGGGTTTACTGTACCAGAAATTTATGCACACTTGTTGCAAAACTGCATAATTCGAGTAATCGTAATAATTTCTATTCACTAAATGATACGTATCACATTCCCCATAGTGGCCGCGGTAGCCGAGTGGTATAGGTATAGGTATCGGATCGTGGCTTGCCTTGTCACGAGTTCGAGCCCAGTGCCACTAAAGTTACGTTAATTACTACGTTAAATCTGTCGAGAGCTGAAACGTCCTCCCGTTGGTGTGGTGTGGTAGTTAGGAGAGGGAGGTGCCAGCTCAGAGGTGTCGTCCACGTCACTTGACCATGGTTCAAAATTACGTGGTCTGCCGCCAAAAGCCCTCGTATAGCTGATCAGTGCGACGTTAATATTCAATCAATCACATTCCCCATAAAAAAAACCTTTCTTATTTAGTACATACATACGAGCGGTTTCATTTTAAGAGCGTATACAACAGCTATTATTGCTAAATGCAAAAAGAAAAAAAAAGTTATTTTGACATTTCCAGGTGCTCTGTCTCCGCTAAGCAGAATACAGCTTTCAAACGAATTAGTAATTAAAACACTTCACAAAAAATATTTTACGCTGCCTAAGAGATGTTATTAAGTAAATGAAACTTGAAAGTTAAGATGGATCCGTTTCTTTCAAATATTACCGTTATTCCAAAACAAAAAAGACCAGGTAGTACGATGCCATCTGTTTTAAGTTGCAGATAATAGTATTCTTTGTTATCAAGAGGCATCAAGAAAGTATTAATTCTCAATTATAGGGATAAAAGAGTTAAGGCATCCAATTGGGTTGGATAAAAGTTAAAAAAAAAAATACACACTAAAGACTAGAAACGAGATTATATTACTGGAAAATTTAAGGCACAAACACAGGAAAAGGATAGCTCCATTAACAGTCAACCTGTAATTTTCAAACGCCTAACTGCTTATTAGTGCTTCTCAGAAACGAGTGACTATCTAATCAACTAGACTTTCTATAAAACATTCCATTAAACTGTCAAAAACTAGTCCCCGATCCAATACCTACTTACACCACTTAAGCGTCTAAATTAGTTTCAAAAATAGAACACCATCTCCGTCGTACGAGCGAAAATAAAACTTTTCAAAATCCCATTCCAAAAGGGACGGGTAGAAGAAAATTATATTTATCACTAAAAATATAAACTAATCAAAGTCCTCGAGGGACCGTTCAAGTCCTTTCCCCTTATGGCTCGCAATCAATCACGGCACACAGCTCGAGAGCTCAAAAATGCCAATACCACGGACTGAAAGGCAAATTTATGAATATTCACAAGAGAAAGACGTAATGAGTTATAGACGAGCCTTCCAGAATGTGAATAGGACGGTTTCTAGGAAGAAAACAAAACAAAAAACAAGCTATGAGTGAAATTTTTGAGAGGAAATGACTGTGCGCCTTGTCTTTACGTTGATGAGCTCACTTCAGTTTAAATTATTTTTCCTGCTTCTTTTTTTTAAGTAACGATGAAATTTCATATCGGAAAATTAATCTGTGGTAATGATTTTTAGAAGAAAAAGAGCGAGGGTTAGGAAGTGGATATAAAGAGATGGTAAAAAGATTTTGCAGGATCGATTAAATGATTACAAACGCCGATTATTTTTCGACCGTTTTTTCTTTTCTTTAATTATACCATACACTTGTCAAGAGGAATTTATAAATGAATTTTGTTTAGAAGCAATATTTCAAATTAAAATAAGGAAATTTACAGAGAAGTTAGAGTAATTCAAATTCATTATAAACTAACTAGCCCCTTTAGTAAAGGCAAAAATGTTTCAATTCATTCAAAAAATAAACACAAATAATAATTAATTAAAGAAGTAATATAAATATATGTGGATGGACAATTGAATATGACTAATACATATTTATCGTTTATAAAAAAATGCACTTATATTTTAATTACTGTTTATAGTTATATATAAGTAAAACAACAGAATCCATTTTTATTATTTCTGAAATATGTATTTTGTCTGGAGATATACGAGATACCCAGTGGCGCCCACACGGAGGGGGGGGGCCGGGCCCGGGGTCCGGACCCCCCAAAGCTCTTGATATTTTTTCCCGATTGATTATAATTCTAAGTATATAGTACGTCAAATTTAATTAAGTATTTTTTATTAATGATTAATTTTCTTAATGCTAATTATTTATTCAATAATTAGTTCTTTACTGTGTTTTTCCCCCGAAAATCGACAAAATCAAAAGGACAATGAAACAAGAGGGGTGAGTTCCCGCCCCCCCCCCCCCCCCCCTGAAAAATTCCTGTGTGCGCTACTGGAGATACCATATGACAGTGCAACTCCATAAATTAATTCGAGTCTTAGTATCTTCTTTAGTATTTTATAATAACAGAAAAGGGAAAAAAAACCAAACTAATATTTAAGTACATCAGAATTAAGTTTGGGAAAATCGAGACACAAAATCAATACATTTCAAGGAATCTGAATGTGAGCAAACTACAATACAAATAAGATATACTAGGCGTAATAATAGCAAAAGAGTCCGTTTAGTTCCCAGAGCAAAAATCGATAAGGAATTCTCAAAACAGATTTAACTCAACACTTTGAAATAAAATAATATCACGTGATATCACCATAAACAATGAGAAAGCCAACATTGTCGACTTACCTGGAAAAACACATGAAGCCCAAATAAATTATTAATAGCTTTACTTCCAACAATTCTGATACTTATACCGTAAAATCTGGCGTATAATGTGCACTTTTAACACAAAAAATGAAATCGAAACTTAAAGGCGCGCGTTACACGTCAGGTATAAAAACAATAGCTTTAAAAATAACAAAAGTGATGAGCATTAAAAGTTCTTTTTTTTTTACTTCTACATGAATCGAAATACAGATTATTTAAAAGAAATGACTTGCCTTACGAACTAAAGAGTTGTAGTTCTAGTTTGTCAAAAGTCTGAGATAATACCTCGAATAAATGACTTCAAAACATAAGAGCAATGCATACTAATATTTCATATTTCTTCGTAAAATGGGGTGCGCGTTATATGGCGAATATACTAAAAAATTAAAAAAAATAAGCTTGAAAAGATAGGTGCACGCTATACGCCGTATTTTACAGTACTTTGCACACCTACAGGTATACAGGTACAGTATTCCTATCTACATGCACCTATTTTTTGGTCGACATGGCTTTTCGGTACATTTTAACATAACAAAAAATAAATTTTGAAAAGAATTTTCCTCAAATATTTCAACCAAATTCCGATTGTTGTGAATTTCTTTACTGGAATCTCATTTACTGGATTATTCGAAGAAAAAAAAAATTATCAAATGATTATAGAATATAAAATTTGAATAAATTGCCAACAGAAAGAAAATAACTATCTAAATGTGATGCAATGGATCAAATATTCACTTAGCTCTCCTCTCTAGCAAGTTATCAAGTGTTCCAAAACAGATAAAGCAAAAAATAAATCCAAACTAATCAAAAAACTAGAAAAGGAGCCTTGAAGTTAAGTAGATACCAATAAATCGTTTGCAAAACCCCTCGATAATTCACAGGCATGAAACTCAACATTTTACAGAACCCAAATTTTATTGGTATACAAAACAAAGCAGAAAATTCAAATTTATGACACGGAATAAGAACATCATCCATCAAAAAGCTGTGACAAAAGAAAACATCTCGACGGAACTAAAAAAAAAGAAAGGTATGTTGTTCAAAGTCACACACACTGTCCATTGTCAACCCTCTCTCAAGAGCCCTAACAATACGACTTCACCGGAGCGGAGACGAATAGATTCAAATCGGGACAGTAGGTGGAAAGAGATATAGAAGAGAACTACAGAAAGAAGGGAGAAAAAAAATATTGTTTTTGTTTGAAATTGCTTTCATGAGAGGGGGGAAGAGGTGAATCGAAAGAACGAGGGTGGAGGGGTGGACGGAGGTAAAAAACAAGATTGCTTACGACTAAGAAATTTTAGGCATGTGAAAAAAAGAAAAAAAAAACACGAGAAGAGGAATAAAAAAAAGAATACATATCCGGACGATTTTATAGGCTGTACGACCGAGATGAGACTGTCAAGGGATATATTTTTCCAGGGCAGATGAAAACTATAACCTCGTCTAGACCCAGGGTGCGCGTTCTGTATATGGATGGGGATGCTAGAAAATTTAGAGCACAGGGACAAAAACACTCAGGAAATGCGACGACAAGAAGGATTTTCAGAGGAAATGGAACACAAACAATATGAGGATGGAAGAAAAGGAAGATCGTGAAGAATGCTGGGGTTGTGAAAGAAGCGAGCTCGTATTTGTGTTACAAGAGACGTCGATGTGCATTCAGCGTACAATTGATGGATGTAATTTAGGGTGACAATGGAGAAACGGTTATGCATTTGAAAGCGTGATGAAAACGGTTTTCGAAAGAGACTGAGTTCTGCCAATAGTATAAGAGGAGCGATGATTACAACAATATTGGATGATTCGATTGAAGTGATAAGCAGTTTATCATATCATGTAGAAATTGGATTTCTGAACAGCAAGTTGTATGGGAAGTAAACAAAATAATTTAATAAATTGAAGAAATATTTTACCCTATCCGTGATATTGGAGTTTCAATGCCCCATCTCATCTCAAAATTGTTCTAAATATGTAAAAAATAGCACATAAACGAATTTTCTAAGCACACTAGGCATTTCTAAAAATGATAATGATAATAAGAGCTAGAATTGAGAAAAAAAATTATTATAAATTACTTAAAAAATAAATACCTAGAAAAGAACTCATGATATTTTCAGTGATAATTGTATGCAGCAAAAAAACCCATTTATTTTAGACAAATTTTTAAGATTTTTAATCTTATGACAATTTTTATTTCACAGCTCATGATTTTCTTTCAGGGATTCATTACTTAAAAAAGATGCATTTTCTTTCAAGAACTATAATAAACTTTAGCAAAGAAGAAATAAAGAAAATTGTAGATAAAAGAACTTTGATGCAGACGTTTTATAAACCAAAAAAAGAAAAGGGCAAGATGTAGTAAGGAAGTAAACAAGAAAATTATATACATCGTCTCTTTGTTAGAAACGAAATTCGAATAATAACCAAACACGAAATTATAGTACAAAATTACATGTACCAACACCAAAGGCTGAGAAATATTAACAAGAAACAGACACAAAACTGATTACAGTTACTAAAGTAAGAATTTATGAAGAAAATTATTACAAAAACAATACTTTTCGCTCTTTTCTATGGGTATTAAAACAAAAATACATTGACCAAAGTGATGAAAATTCATCCCACTAGCTATTTTAGAGCAATATATTTTTCTTCCCATAGTTTCTTTTTAAAAATTTCAGCAATATTCTTTATGCCACTAACACCGCATTTTATAAGAAATATTTTCCGATAACTTAAAAAAATGCTGTTTCCAACTTTCGCCTCAGGTCTCAGTTAAAATGCTCTAACATTTTCTAAAGTCAATTACAGTTTTATTCCTTTTTTGCGTCTTTTCTTCATACCTTGAAACAACCAGCAACATTTTTTTTTAAAAAAAAGCGGAGATTATTTTAATTACATAATCCCGCTTTCATTGAAAGACTTATGCATAAAATAAGAATGATATACCTCGTACGTTAAAACATATTTTTTTATATGTAAATATTTAAACTAATTTTATGTAAGTACAAGAAAAAATAAATTACAGTTTCTCTTTCATGTTAAAGCCAGAGGGTATAAAGAGGGTATAAACAAGGACAATTTTGCGAAAAACAATATGCTACAATTTTACAACACACTTTTTTTTCATGAATGTTGTGGAAAAGGAGACAAAAGATCTTCAGTCTCATACTTTTCTCCAGCTAATTTTCCACGATACTGTAGAGACAGATGGGACGTAGGGAGAAAATATTGTTTTTAATTTTTATTCCCTAGTAGTAGCTCGATATCAAAAACAAAACCAGAAATAAAAGAAAAGATAAGGATATATTTTTGCTCCTGAAATTCGTTTCCTAAT
>BMAV01003410.1:96527-106892 GCA_019973955.1 Trichonephila inaurata madagascariensis
CACAATAAAAAACTAATTATTGAACAAATAATTAGCATTAATTAATAAAATTAATCACTAATAACAAATACTTAATGAAATTTTACGTACTATATACTTAGAATTAGAATCAATCAGAAAAAATCAAGGGCTTTTGGGGGGGGGGGGCCGGACACCCAGGACCCCTCCCTTGTGTGTGCCACTGGTATGCATGTGTATTTAATAAAAATCGTTACGTTATCATCATCTACTGCAGTGAATTCTTCCGATAATATAATAGGACAGGGAAATCTTTTCGCGTTAAGCGATTTTCATTTCGTCCAAAGCGAAAAATGCATGAAAATACGAAGATACATAGTAGTTTATGGGGACCGTTGTATTATTTCGTGTTAACCGATACTTCTTTTTAAGCATTTTTGCGTTATACATATAATAATTATTTGCTTAGACATAATCAAAACGGTGATTATTTATTTAGAAAAATATAAGAACTCGTAGATAGTAACTTTTATTTTTGTGGTGAAATTAATAGGTTTTACTAAAAAAAAGTAAATCAAAATAGTATAAGAAATGAAAAAAAAAAGAAAAAAAAGAGACATTATTTATAAACCAGGATACTCAACCTGCGGCCCACTGAGTCTTTTTAAGTGCGCCGGTCATGGCCCATTACTCTGAGAAATTCACTTATTTAAGAACATCGCATTAACAATTTGGTGGGAAATTCTTTGTCAAGAAATCAAATACATCAATTTTGGTGTCGGTGTCGTACGGGAACGAATTGATGTTCTTTTTCTATTTGAAACGGTTAATGTTAGTGATAACAGACAGCGACAAGACTGACAACATTGGAGTTGTAAAAGTGTTTTGGGTGGAGCTAATTTTTAACCATCTTTCATATCATGCAAGCGAAAAATATTCGAAGAAAATATATCTTTACAAGACGATTGGGAGGTTGACTATGTTGTAGTGAAAAACAAACAATGATCAGTAATTGTTTGATTTGTCGCGAAAGTGCTGTATTTAAAAAATACCAATAAACAGAAATCATTCAATGGAAATTTTCCTCGAAGATCTCTAGCAAGAGGTGATAAATAGGCTTTCTTGAATAATCTTTGCAACAGCAACAAAGTGTTTTGTCAGTCGTAATATCACAGCGGTAACAAAGACATCCTATGAAGTTTGTTATATTATTGGTTATCACATGAAACAGTATACTGATGCATAAATTGTGAAGGAGTGTTTCTTAAATGCTTCTAAGTTAGTGTTAGTAACAAAAATAAAAATAATAATTAAAAAAAGCAAAACAGGAATTATAATATTTTGATTAATTTTCGAGATTTTAAATTTACAATGTTATATTAGTCTTAAAGCATTTCTCTCCCCCAGCCCCATTTATTCTCATGTTGCGGCCGACGTGAAATAACTAACATACGTATGCGGCCCGCGTGAAATAGCTGAAATATATATGCGGCCCAGAGGTAAAAAAGGTTGAGAACCCCTGATTTAAACCATAAAGGTGTTGAGCTTTCCAAGATTTCGCATGATTATTAATTTTTATTTTACCCGCCTACAACCTTATCTTCCCCACAACAAAAAGGTTCGCGTTTGACCAGAACTATAAACAGATGAGATCTGGGGAGCAAACAAGAAACGTTCTTGTGTATGTCCTATATGTAGCTTGTGGTTATCCGCGAGTACTTGTGTAGGGTTTCGTCACTGTTTGTTGCGAGTGTGTAAAATAAAATGTGAATCTAAAAATATTAAGCCTTTTCATTATTTCTACGACTATCTGCAACAACCTGATTAGAAGATCATCTAAATACCAAATGGCTTAAATCAAGTCCGTAATACCACACACATACGCCCACAAATAATATATAAATAAATAAAATAAATAATCTCATTAAAAGATACATCTCATTTACTTTCCCACGGCTTGTGTAAATATGAAAATATTTTAAAACAATAAATAACAAAAAGCAAAAATTAAAAAAATAATGTAAGTATATAAAAAAAAAAATACAATCATCTCATTCAATTATGTATGCCACACTTAAGTAAAATATGAAGTATAAATAAAAAGAGATGAAAATACAATTTTAACGGATTTGCCATTTTGATAATTCTATGCCATATAAAAGTTTTCTTTCATAAAATTTGTAGATAGATAAAGATTGAAAAGATCACGTGATCAGAAGGAAAACAGATCTATTTTATAACAAACGCTAAAATTTATTTATTTAGAATTCTGGCACAAAGCCCAAGCGAAAACTTATTGATTTTCATAAAGTCAAAACTTTCAAACACAAACATTTGGACAGAAAAAAAAAAGATAATAAAAGTTTTCAATTTGATAAAAGAAGAGAAAAATGGGAAACTCTTGGCGCAGAAGTAAAGATAGAAAAACAAATCGATAGTAGTAACACCTACATTAACCAAAAAGAATGGGGTGATAACATAAAACAATAAATATAATGCTCTAATGTGTTTCCATTTATTACATACTAGCTAATTTCAAATAAAACAAGGTTATTTTTTATAACACTTCGATTCCGAGACTTTCGAAGCTTTTGGCAGAAGTTTGTGATTCAAATAGTTACTTACATAAACAGAGTAAGATAATGCATTCAAAAACAAAGAAAAATCCCTTTAAAATTGGAATACACCCTCAAAGAGAATAGAAAACGAATCAGTTGCTATATACCAGGCATATTATAAACAAAACATTAATATTTTTATGTTCAAGAAAAGAAAACCAGCTATTCATCGAAATATTAAAAAGGCCAAAGCACAAACATTTTAGAATGGTTAAAAAAAAAAAAAAAAAAAAAAAAAAAAAAAAAAAAAAAAAAAAAAACGAACAATCCTGAGTATAACGATTTAAAAATAACTTTCCCTCGTTGAGGCTTTCAGAAGACTTTTCTGTAGAAGTTGTTTCACTGCTTTTACAGACATCACGCAGAGAAACACAAAACTGTCGCTAACAGTTTTCCCAACTACGATCCATAACAACGAATGGAGCAGGAAAAGAGGGTTTAAAAAAAAAAAAAAAAAATCAAGGATCGTAGAAATATACAAATATATTTCGAACACATTTTCCGTCCTTAACTGGAAAAAATTATGTTACAAAAATAAATAAATAAATAAAATAAAATAAAAGTGAGCCAATACATTATGTGTATAGACTTTTAAAAATGTTTCCACTAATTATACACAAGTATGATAATATTACATAATAAATAATACAAGAATATAATTTCTTTATTATTTACTATATAGGACAGGAAGATAAACGTGAGCAGCAGGAAGTATTATTAAACAATGCATCATAGGCTTTTACAAATGAAAGTTAATAAATAAATATTCAATCCCCTTTTTACATCCTTAAAAAAGTATAAATCATTTAAATTACTGTCGAATAATTCATATGTAATACATTTGTTTAGGCATTGTTAATTTATATATTAACAAAACGTAAAAAAAGTGATTTTATTTATAAAACAAGTAAATTTACCATAGAATTTCTTTAAAAACTATTCCAATAAAAGTAAGAGAAATTCTTAACCTATTCTTGAGTAAACAACTGGAGTCTCAAGTATTTTTAAAAGAGAACACGACAAGGTTAATTAAAAAAAAAAAGCTGGGGTCGGAGAAAGAAAAAAAAAATACCTCACATTATCATTACATCATAGAATATTTAACAAGCGTTTTTTTTATTTTTTTCTTATTTTAGTATCGCAGAATATTTACAAATACTTGCAGCTCGGGTTTCGATTTTAGTAAATGTGCTCTCGTATTTGCAGAAGTTTTCAAACTATTTGGATGGAAGCCAAAAAACGTGGAAAGATTAAAATACGTGGAAATATTTTCTTTTTTTATAACAATAATAATTATTACTTTCCTTAACCAATATCAGACAATTTTTCAATCATGTAAAAGGAAAGTAAAAAAAAACATTTTCAAACAGGGAGAAATCAAGTAAAATTTTAGGAATACTAAAATATTTAAATTTTTAAAGCAAAAATCGATTCTTTCTCATTTTAATATAAAACATTTAAACTTAGAATATTTCTTGTACCGCTCCCGCATATATTTTTTTTGCTATAAAAATAATTGGCTTCTTAGACATGACAAAATAATGACATGTACTAGCATTATTTTTCTGTTATAAAAAATTCATATAGATCGCTAAAGTTTTGTTAAAAAAGTACAGTTACGAAGAAAGAAATTGGTACTTAATCAGTTTTTTGATAGTTACATATTCAAATAAATATTTTTTTTTCAAGAGAAAAAAAAAAAAACAATAATTATCAAAATATTCCGAAAACAAAGATTCCTCTATTACTATTTGATGAAAAAGCACTACGTTTCAAAATTACTTACATTTTAGCTTTCAATAGTTAAAAATAAACTTACACTGAACTCCATGAAAAAAAATAATCATTTTGAAAAGGAATTAGAGAGAACATTTTAATTTTGCATTTAATGCATTAAACAAGCATTTTAAGAGAACTAAAAGAAATACAAAACTCGTGTACTCCGACTACTTGAATATTCCGAAAAAACAAAGCTTATTTTAAAAACAGAGACAATATTCATTTCGACCGTTATATATTCATAAAACGAGTAGTAGATTATTTTATATGCTACAACTTAACAACGGAATCATCCGAACCCACTATATCCAATGAGACACCTTATTCCAAAAAGAAAGAATATCTTTTTCTGTTAGAATAAAATGAATTATTCATTTCATAAAGATTATAAAGAATCTCCAAGTAATTCAAATTCAGTGGGAAAGAAATCTAATCCAGTCAAGCACGTCCGGTTACAAGAGATGAACATTTTCGTGAGGATTACTCCGATGTCAGTACTCAACGGTACAATTACTGTAACCAAGCAACGACGCAGCGCGTGTCTTTAGACTACGCTTAAAAAAACGAGAAAGTTTGAATTTCCCGGATCTAAAAGAAAAGAAGTACAATCTACTTAAAACATATACTCCGTGATGACGAAACCTCTTTGAAAAAAGAACAGGAAGATACAAACCTAAACTAATTTACAACAAGAGGATGGTTGACAATGAAAAATCACAAGATAAAACGAAAAAAGAAACTTTCTGTACACATAACACTCAGAGGAAACCTCCTCTTAAATTAAAAAAAAGAAAGAAAAGGAAATAAAATAAGGCCCGCAGGAAACAAAAGAACACGCTAAGACATCACGTTTTAGTGGAAACGTGAGTCCGCGAAAGAAAATAGTAGATTTATCCCCCCCTTCCCTCTCAAAGAAAAATGGGGAGGGGGAGTGAAAACAATACAAGAGATAAAAAAAAAGATAGAAGTGAAGTCAAAAATGTACCTAGAGGCTAGAGGTAAAAGAATCCATTCAATTCACGTGACCACAATTCGCGCTGTCATCAAGTTTTCTGGACTCGCTTCGAGTTTAAAAGACAAAAGGAAAGATGAGAATGGAGAAAGGAAAGAAGGTAAAAAAAAAAAAAGATACCTTGAGAGAGCATATTGATGGTTTTGTCACTCCATCCTATTCGGAGGTCCTAGACGGAGTACCAATATTTATCGAATTTTTTCATCGTTTAAGAAGGGGTGGGAAAGAGTCGGAGAACTTTAATGGATCCCAAGTTCTTTTTCATGACAGTTTTTTTTTCAATTAGCTGTTAAGGTAACACAAAAAAAATTACCCTTCATCATGATATTTTATTTGCTCTTCATATACAATAGGAGAAAATTTTATGTTAAAATAATACATGATATTGCAGACTTAAAAAGCAAAACTTTTAATATAAATCGTTTACTATAAAGACATGGGGGGAAAAATCGGGTGTCAATAATTGGGATCAAGGCTTGTGACGGGCTTTCACCGCGATTTCATCTAACTGTCCTCTTGGGTTCTTTGGGGCCAGAATGGCAATTCTTTCCAACCAACTCAAGAAGAAGAACGTGGTTATGTAAATTAGGAATCATATATATACTGGAAGTTAGCATTCACGTGAGGTCTATGTCTATGTGCAGAAGGGATTGCTAAGTGGGAAGTGAAGTCGCTAAGTAGAGAGGTAGCTGTAAAGTGATTTGAGATATAGAATAGAAGAATACTAAGTCCGTGAATTAGCCTAGCCGTGCCGGTACAGACGAACTAAAAGTGGGTCCGAGACCAAAAGGAACATAGTCGGATTAAAGCCACAACAGAAGTGATAAAGACGTAGCTGTTTACCTAGGATATAGCGGTAAGCGAATTTATATAAGCTATAAGGAAAGTGCGTATATTAGTGAGTTAGGAATTAATCTATAAAGTTAGATTTTTTCAGTGGTCAATTGCGCGATTATTAGGTAATACGTGTTGCGCCTTCTCATTCTGGATCCTCCTCCTTAGATTATTATTGTTGTATATTGTGTTTAAACTAAGACCTTAATGTACGGATTTTAGTATGAATGATTTGAGTGGTTCTTCATTCTTCCCCACAGAAACAGATCACGTAGATAGTGTAGAACGTGAGTCCCCATGGGCGGGGGCTCACGTTCTTCTTCTTGAGTTGGTTGGAAAGAATTGCCATTCTGGCCCCAAAGAACCCAAAAGGACATTTAGATGAAATCGCGATGAAAACCCCGTCGCAGGCTGTTCTAAAACAAGAAAATTTTAATACAATATTTTTTTTTTTCCTCTATAATACCATTAATATATAATCCGAATAATTACTTCTCAATATTCTTTAACTAATGTCAAATACTTTGCAATTAAATTATCGCTTGTTATCTCCATTTCTCATTGATTTATGTAGAAATCCTCAAATTTTAATCAATGTTTAGAACAAACCAATAGATTGAACGAAGCATTATGTTATTCTTTCATTTTAATAATATTGAATTACATTAATTCATCTCGATAAAGCAGGTCGGAGTTGAGTCAAAGATTAGAGATTTAGTTTAAATTTGATGTTTACATCAAAGTCTTCGTGGACGACCATACTCAAAACCAGTTGAAAGTTCTACACCCAGCGGTCATCAAGCAATAAAAGTATAATGAACACTAAATGCATAATTTTGTATTTGACGGACATTTAATATAAATTTAGAAAAAAAAGGTAATTTTATTTATATAATAATAATTAGAAAACTTTTATTTTATAACTAAGAAATGCACTAATTAAAGGTCACAAAGTTATAGAGTAATACAGTGGGTGAGATCGGTTAACGACCATAATCCGTTCCAAGACTTGTTCGCTATCCGAATTGTTCGTTAACCGATCATCGATTCACAATAGACATCTATGTGAAATCAATTTATTCGTTCTGGAGACCCTAAAAAAATGAAATCAAAACCGAAACTGATGGTCTAATGTGTACGAATATTCTATTGGATTTTTTTTTCTTTCAATATAACTTTGAAGTTTAATAGGTAAGCAACATAATTCAAGAGAGATGAAAAACGATTTTTAGTCCGTTTCTCATATTTCACGTATTTTTACGGCGGTACCGCGTTATCAGCACCTTATATTTCTGCACTGTTTGAAAAAATTAAGAATTCGCTTAATTTATTTGCCATGTCAGCAAATCCACTCGCCCATAACTTATCAACTGTCAGAAAAAATATTGATATTCATATTGAAATTCAAGTATTCAAGTGTGTATTGATTTTAGTCATAATAATTATTGAATGACCTTTAAATTCATTGTTAATTCAAGTTTCATTTAGTAATTATCAGTACTAAGCATGCTTTAAACATTTCTCCTTTCAGTGATCTTATTTTGTATGCAAAATGATAGCAAATGTTTAATATTAATTTTTTTTTCAGAACCGAGAAGTGTTCGTTAGAATTCGTTCGTTTTGTTCACTATCCGAATATGTGTTCGTTGTCCAAACACAAAAATTCTTTGTTGAAAGTGTTCGTCATCCGAATATGTGTTCGTTATCTGATCACAAAAAATCTTTCGTGAAAGTGTTCGTTAACCGATCACCCACTGTATTTAAAAAAAGAAAAATTTAAGTTTATTTAAATATTATACATTTTCAGAGTAAGGTCCCAATTTTTCTGCAGACCATCAAAAATTTTTCCCGGACCACCGTTGGTGACAGTTATCTAGATTGCTGTATGATATGAAGGAATAGATCTAAACGTTGTGTGGAATACTAATCAGTCATCTTGAAGGTGCGTGTTTGTTGGGTAGGAGGCCATTGCACAAACATTTTAGCTGCATCGCAATAAATCTGGTTTTAGCTCTAAAGCGATGCTAATCTCTTTAAAAAGACAATCCCTAATAAAAAAACCCGAATAAAGAAATTAGCGGTAGTATTTAGAAAAAAAATTACAGAAAATAATATTTTACAGCACTAATACTACAACAATCAACAACGGTATCCCTTTCTCTGTTCCGGCACATTAAACGAATACAGAATTTAGGCAATACTTAAGCTAAAAAAATCCAGGAATCCATCACCATCTGTGACATTTATTTAAACCTAAAACTCTTTTTCTTAATGCCTCAAGGGTTTCGAGATATTTGGCAGCAACTTCACTCATGGAATGACGATCAAGAGATTTCCAATATGCTCCTTGTCGTTTGAGGGTTAAATCTGTCAAATATTTTCTCCAGTGATTTTATAGCATTTTTAACTGACCGCTTAAACTATATTTGAAAAAATATGTCTCCATTTGTTCCTCCTTTCTCTCTGCTTCCGCTCTTTTTAATAACAAAATATTTACACTTGAGTGTAGAAGTGTAGTGTAAAATGATAATTTGTTATACAAATACTATTACTATCGCAATCAAATATTTTATATATAATATTTTCTTTAAAAAATATTTTTATCAATATAAAATAATTTAATCATTATTATTTACAAAGGATTAAAAAGTGTCAGGTATCAGCTTATTTTTTATTTTTTTTTTTACTATTATAAATTGTAGCAATCATCTTGACAACAGCTGAAATTGATTGAGATGAACCTTCTAACGAATAAAATGCTAATATTCTGTTTAAATTAACATTCTTAAAAGTACTGGACACAGTGCCGATTTAAGCTCTGAGCGCAGAATATCTTCATGCCCCCTTGGTACTAGAGGATCGAAACTTATAACCAGAAAATCTGGTCAAGTCCAGCTTATCCGCGCCCTTCTGGGTGCCCGCCCCAAGCGCCCAGTGGATAAACCGGCACTAACTGAACAGGCATTCAGAGTTTTTCCTCATACATTCAATTTCTAGCATGGTAACAGTATTAATACAAGTTGAATCAGCTTATATTTTGTTGCAGATTAATTGGTTGCTCAGATTTCACGTTTCACTACAAGCTAGCTACATGAGAAGACACATGAATTAACACTTCTCTAAGACAAAGGTTCCCAAACTTTTTGTCTCATAGACCCCTTGCCATATTTTTCGGTTTGGGGTAGACCCCTGCTTACGTAATATTGAATTTTTACAAATTTATCAACTTAAATGTCTTTCTGACAGCTTATGGGAAGTCTTTTAGACTTAAATTTCCAACTGTAGTGAAGTATAGTGTTTAAAACTTAAGAAAAACACAGGTTAAATAATTAAGCTGAAATTTAATTAATACATAAAATAACTGATAAACAAATCATTTTAATGGGAGGGATGAACCGGGTACTTCAATAACAAATTTTCAACATTTGTGGCATCAATCTTGTCAGGTTTAACTCTTAAAATTCTCCGGTTAGTAGTGTCCAGACTTTTTTTTTTAACTTTTGAGGTAAGAAACCAAGCTGAAGCTCCTTTCCCCTAGGAAAACAATTAAAAACTTTCTCGCAATACTCCATACCTTTAATTAAATAACAGGTATGTGTCTTTTTAAAACCAAAATTGCTGACATCCGTTTCTAAATTTTACTTTAAGATCTCCTTTAACCCTTTATCGACCGCATTATGATTTACTGTAGTTTTTCTCATGGGATATTTTTTTTTAATCACTACACTCAAATTAAGGGACATACATAAACAAAATACTCAACTTTGGGAAATTTAATTGGTTCGAGCTAATTAATTAATTAAAGATATTCAACTGTAAAATTAATTATATACACTGTTCACTTAAAATAAATAGTCAAATCGTTTTCTAAGGTCTTAATTTACATAAAAAAAATAAGACACTTAAATTTTGACATTAACTATTTTTACCGGACAAAAATGATAATCCTCGCAATCCGCTGAAAACACAATTTCTCCTATAAAACTGTTCGACTTTTCCTCTAAAATACTCGTCATAAACCCGTACTGCCATATATCTTTGAAGAGTGGATTTCAAAAAATACTCCTGCTAAATATTGTCAGAATATTCGTACAAATGGTTATTCTAAGTAATTTTAAAGTGAGTGGTACTTATAAGTACCGTCGGTCGATAAAGGGTTAATGC
>BMAV01003410.1:108315-161878 GCA_019973955.1 Trichonephila inaurata madagascariensis
TAGAAATAAAGAACAAATGAATTCTTAGGTTCTTTTTAACGAGTGTAATGAGATTCATAGATGTTTTGAAAATTTAATTTATTAAGGTATCCGACTACGTTCGGAATCATGATTTTAAAAAAGCGCATAAATGGATAATTTTCATGATATTTAGTGTCATTTAGATTAGAATACATGTATACAATTGTTTTAAGGACATTATGACAAAAAAAAATATATTTAAATACAATATTTTGGCAAAAAATTAACTTAGAATAACCTTTTTTCCAAATGTTCTCCTTTTGTAAAAACTGCTTCTATTGTATTAATATTTTGCCTGTATATAGCTCAGATCTCTGTACAGAGGCTCAACTACGATTTTTGAAAAATTCCCATTATTTTCAGAGTTACAACCATTTGAAATAATTATCGGCGTATTTTCTTAAAATTTCTCCCTTCTGTTTTCGTAAAACATGGATAAGCCGACTTCCGAGTTATGCATTTCAAAAATTCTAGTTGAGCCTCTGTAGAGAGGTCTGAGCTGAATACAGGCAAAATATTAATACAATAGAAGCATTTTTTACAAAAGGAGAACATTTGGAAAAAAGGTTATTCTAAGTTAATTTTTTGCCAAAATATTGTATTTAAATAATTTTTTTTGTCATAATGTCCTTAAAACAATTCTATACATGTATTCTAATCTAAGTGACACTAAATATCATAAATATTATCCTTTTACGCGTTTTTGCAAAATCACGGTTCCGAACGTAGTCGGATACCTTAAAGACCGTCAAATTCTATTAATAATGAATGGTGATATTTATTATAATTTATTTTTTTTTTATCAAAAAAATTTGATTTAAATCAATTGTGAAACTTTTATAAATGTATATATTGAGAATAATTTTTATTCACATTATCTATATACAACATGATGCGTAATCGTTAATCGCTATTGTTATATGACACAATATTGCTCGTCTGTTTACACTGACTTTTTTACACAGGTTTCGTGGTCTCGGTAATGAAGCAGACGCAGTCGGTCCATCATAGGAGGTAAAGGCAGAAATCATATATATTAGGCAAACTTTTAAAACTATGTGAATAGAAGGTTATTGAATTCCCTAACAATTTCCCTGATGGAAATCTTTACGTGTGCCATTTAGACTACCATTCCCTGTTCAAAGGCTGTTGATTCCCGTCTATAGCAGCCGTTATTACATAATAAAACTTTTCACTTGAATCATTTGAGTACAAAGAGACAATGTTTGGCAATTAATATATTTCTTAAGCAATGTTACTGCCATCCGGATATTTACAAATTATTATCCTACAATTTCTGGCATTTTAATAGCACTTTATTATAGAATGTTATTTAATTTACGATGCATTAAAGCTGCATTGTTTAGATATATCTAAAAATTCCCATATATGCTTGAAAAACGTTCACAGTTTTTCATGATTTTAGAAAAGAAATTAATGTGACAAAAGACCTGACTCAATAATAATGATTCATAGATTAGCTATTATGGGCTGCCTGCTAAAAAGCCCCTTTTTAAGGCTATGATAAACTCTTAAGTGTGCTTGAAATAATATATTCTAGCATAATAACATAAAATTTTACCTTGGAGTTATTTACATAAAGCGGCTAAAGTTGGGAATATTTTTCAATTCAAGCTTCAAAAATGTGACGCTACGAACGTTTCACGCTTAAAAAGATACTGATAAGCATACATTATCTTGAGCAAACAAGTAACAAATCTTTAGAGATCCAAAAGTACTCGTCAGACTTACCATTCCAACCTTTCCCATACAAAAAGAGAGATTTGTTTGCTTTCGCGAACTATAAAATCTACAACCCATATCGATCGGGCTGAGGAGGATAAAGAAAGAAAAGGGTTTTGAATATCCTAAAAAAGAACATTCTACTTTTAGAAAAGGAACATTGTTTCGTTTCTAATACACACAATAGAAGCTTCTCGCTGCTGGAAAACAAACAGCCTAAACGACTGACAGTAAAAGCGGAATCAGTAAAAAGATAAGTAAATAAGTAAAAAGTGAAAATTTCAACAACAAAGGGCCATAAGGGAAACTTTTAAATTTCCGGAAAGAGCAAAATTGAATTGAAGATGCCATATTTTGAAGCCGTACTCCGGCTCTGTTTATTAAATTTGCATCTTGGCCGCAGACAGCGGCGAGAAGTAGATACAGTAAAGAAAGGGGGCTTCCGATGAAAATGTAAATTTTTGCTCTTCTGCTTCGGGATGATATGTAGGGCAGGAAGAGGAGACGAGAGTATTCAGAGCCGTGATGTGATATCATTAAAAGGAACTTAGGAATGAAGACGGCTTATATTCTTAAAATGATCATCATCATCGTTAAGAAACTCTTTAGATGAAAGTTTCAAGAAGAATTAAGTGGCAGACGTGTCTCTAAATCTTACTGTTTCACTGGAAAAATGTTACATTTTTTTAAAAAAAGGAAAATAATAGTGCAACATATCATTTACTTTTAAATTTTTGTACATACTAAAGATTTGTGGTCTTAGACTGAATGATATAATAACAAGTAATAAAAATTTTTTTTTTAAAGTCTATTCCTATTTAGATCAACAAAGAAAAAATTTACTTTAGCTACTTTTTATTAAATAGTTACAATTAATATAAATATGTATATGTATATAAGTTTATTAATTATCATAAAAATAAAGTTTATTAATTATTATAAAAGTTTTATTAATTATCATCAAAGTATCGTATTGTCATCCAAAACAATTGTGTATATAAAATTTCAGTTCAACTGCATGCTTTAAAACGTGAGAAAAAAAATCTTTTAAAGTTTTGACCCAATTCGCTAAAAATAAAGCCAAAGTGGCTCTATCTGTAATTCTTTAAATAATTAGTTTCAGTCAATTAATTTTTATTAATTATAACTAAATTATTGTATTTTTACCCAAAACAATAGTGTATAGAAAATTTCAGCTCAAATGAGCGCTTTAAAATGTGAGGAAAAAACCTTTTAAGTTTTGACACAAGCCGCCGAAATGGTCACTAAGTCGCCAAAAATGATGCCAACGTGGCTGTATTTGTAATTCTTTGAATAATTAGTTTTAATCAATTAATTTTTATTAATTATAATTAAATTATTGTATTATCATCCAAAATAATCATGTATATAAAGTTTCAGCTCAATTGAGCGCTTTAAAATGTATTTAATTAACGATTGAAAATTCTCCCAAGATAAATAAATATATAGAGTGTGAGCTAATAGTAGGAATTGAAAAATGGCAAAATCATTTTTTTATTACCGTAAAATCTGACGTATAACGCGCACTTTGAACACAAAAAAATATGATCAAAATTTACGGGTGCGCGGCTGTACAAATGACGAGTCTTAAAAATAATTTTTAAAAAAAATGGACTTCTATATATATCGAAATAATGCTTATTTAAAAGAAATGGCATTCCTTATGAACTAAGGTTGTAGTTCTAGAAGTATACTATTTTCTTAAAGTTTTGGGATAATACTTCGAATAAATGACTTTAAAAGATTAAATATTGCACAGATGCGTTTCATGTTTCTTTGTAAAAAAGAGGTTGTGTGTTCTACGGCGTATATATTTAACAATTAAAAATTGTAGCTTAGAAGTATAGGTGTAAAATGGAGTGAAGAGATATTCAAACGATTATTACACTAAACTTTTTATAATCAAAAATTTTACTGCAGTATAAGTCTAATAAATAGTATAAAATGAAAATTGGTAATGTTTAGGCAAATAATTACAACTGGCTGAAATTTTAATTTTATCTAATACAGATTTGTAAGTATCAGAAAGGAACTTTTCTTCGAGTAATCACTTTGCTATCTGATTCAAGAAAGCAAATGATTGTTAGTTAACGCATTAACATGATTGAAATTTTTCTTAATTAACGAAATTGTCAAAAAACTGTCCTTGGAATTTTAAATGTTAATGTTTCCTCAATAATGACGTAATCTTCTTCACATTTATTACAGATCCTGATGTCATTGAAGACCTGACTTGTAAAGGGCACGTAATATTTAATTTGTCCAGGTTCGCGTTCCTTACATGGCTTGGTACGGAAGTCTGGATAGAGATGTGCAAGCTCAGACACCATTTTCATCCCTTAATCGGGGTTCAAAATTACGATGTCCATTGATAATAGTTTTAAAGTACATAGTTGATAAATAATGTTCACGTTTACTACAATTTTCTTTATTTTCACAAGTTTTCAAATAAATTTTAGAATGCTTTGTCTTATACTCCTTATTTTTAATGAAGAAACTAAAAGACTACAAGCATCATCTATAAAGATAAAAAAATAAACTATAAATTAATAAAAGTTTGGTAGTGGCTCTAGGAGAGTTTAAGATATTCCAAAATAACTTCTATATTAAATTACATTCCCCCGCAATTAAAATAACCAATTGTAAAACAGTGGGTTTACAATGAAATCAATAAAACAGACCTTCAAGTTTCATCAATTCGAAATTAGAACTCACCACAATTACTTAACATTCAGAAACTAAACCCAAATATATCCAACCCTAATTTGATGCAAATCGAAACGCACACTTCAAAGCAACGCACAGCTGTCATTTTAGAGCGAACTTCTCATAAGACCATAATATCCGTTGCCAAATGTCGTATAAAACAGTTGGCAGCACTTGCTCTTAAAACGCTTCAAATATTAGAGGGAAAACAAGCCTATCTCGAAACGGATTTGGCAGGCTTCCCAGTTCCGTTTCGACCCTTTTCATACACAGCCCCACGCTCCCATTGTCCACCAAAGATCCGTAAAAGGCATTTAAAACCTCGAAAGCACACAAAAGATTTCAAGCCTACCGGATTCATGTGAAAAGTATGAGGCGTCGGAACCGCTTCCTTTTGATAAATAACACAATTATCCCCTTTTGCTTTATGATTTGTACAATGTTCAAAATGAAAAGGGGATCCCAATCTTCAGCATAGCAGAAGATCCCCAACCATCCGGCAGTAGAACGAGTTCGGTCCATCACCAGTAGGAACTTGGCCACAAGACAGGAAGAGAATTGCTTTGTGATGAGAGCGCTGTATAATTATTTCATTATGTATTACATAGTACATGCACACAGAAATATATAATAAGTTGAGCATAAGTTAAATAAATCAATACAAAAAATGATTACTGTACTGGTTCATATATACACTTCTCTTTCCTGTACGATTTAAGAAAACATTCAAGACTAAGTACAAAAATACAAGAACATAGCAAAATATAATAGCAAATAAATGTAAAGTAAACGCAAATATTTAATATTTAAAATTAACACATTTCTCTGTTACGGTTTAATCATTCGTTAAAAAAAATGAATTTACGACTGTTACTTAATTCGAACTACAAAAGTAAATTGGAAAAAGCGCTCTTTGATTATATTACTCAACACACGTAGCCTTCTCAGAGCAAATGACTTTAACTGCATAATCTAATGTATGTTTTAAATCGAATTTCGTTTTTACATTGATTTTGAACACGTACTGGATCTGTTGTAAAATGAGCAGTTTTAAAGAGTAAAATTATTTAAACTCAAATTCTTCTCAATGCGGTGAAAAACCATCCCACCATAAGTTGGGGGTTAGATTCAATCTAATACTTGGCCATGGTAGAGCATATGTAATTTGAATTAACATCATTGCAGAAGCTACATAAGAGATATAAAAGTACCAATTTCGTAAATTTGAGCCGCGGTCAATACACTTAAATTTATATTTTACTCAAAATATTCACACAGAGTAAGAAACTATGGACGCACAGAGTTGATTTATTTCATAGAAGCCCCAATAATTGCACATCGGACATGCACAAAGCAAGAGAAAAGAGCCCGTAAACTCAAAGCAGTTAAAATTTTTAAAAAAGTAATCATTGAAGAAAGATGAAATTGGTCTTTCATTGGTTATCATGCAAAATCAGTCAGTATTAGACAAATTAGTCCTACTTTTGTTGGATTTACTATAGTTAACACAATTAGAGCTTAAGTCTAAAAAAGCATTAATACTAAAGACGCATCCCAGATACTTTTCAGAAACACCTCAGAAAAGTTGCCTTCAGCGAATTTTCAATGAAAGGGTTATTTGGCTTCAACTAACGTCTCATAAGACACTCCACTACCCATGGACTTCGTTATTCTGAACCATGGTCAAGTTACAGGACTGTGTGAAGGTTCAAATCCATTTCAAGTGTAACAGTTCAAGCAGGAATCAATTCGAGTTCCACGAATGTTTGTCAATTGTATAGTTAGAGACAATGAATACGAGCTCACCACATATACTAGTATCACAAAGCTAAAGACGAATTTTAAAATGTGGAAGGATAGGAAAAGCGCCACTACATCTGTAAGGATCTAGCACCCAAACCTGGCAACAGGTCAAGCATATACGAGAGATCTGGTAACTGGTCAAACATATATGGGAGTATCTGACAGAGGGTCAGGTATAGATAGAGGAGGACCTGGACATGAGACCGGACGCGACTGAACCAGACGTGGGAGAAGGAGCCGGAAGCCAAAAAATGTGGTCGATGAAGAAATCACGAGGGAGAAAGAAACGACGGACGACGTGTTTTCAATCCAACTAAATCTCTTTAATCTACTTGTTTTTGTTATGTGTCCTTTAGTAAGATCGAAATAAACTATCGGGACGGAATGTTGCAGTGCTTATTTTTACCATTTGAACATGACACCGGTCATCAAAATCCTCAAAAAAAGAACCCAGAAGTTTATAACATCTGTGGTAGATGCTTATTTAACATGTTTCACACAGAACAGATTTCAAAAACCGTGAAGACAAATAGCGAAGCTGTATTTTAAATTGTTACAAAACGAATAAATAATTTACAGAGCTAAGGAGAAAATTTTAAACGCAACAAATTAACCGTTTTAGCCCTTCACCAATCGTGTCCAAACAAAAGATAATGCTCTTAGCCGTAAATAAATAAATGTTCAATTCCAACCGATAATTATCAAGTATAAATTTAACATGAATCCGAACAACACATCATGAAGCAAATACTACATGGCAGAGATTAAGTGCATATGAAAGAGCAGATACTCAATCAAACAATACAATTGCAGTAGCTTCTACTGAAGCAGTAGTTCAGAACCTAAGACCAACAACATGGAGGGAAGGTAAAATGTTACAACGCAGCAGATACTTATCTGATACAATTTAACGTGGATTTGAACACAATAGCAACGGCAAACATTGTACCGCCACTTCAGAGCATGGCGTCAGTGAATAATACATCGCGGACTGGAAGCACGCAGGAAGTAAGCAGAAACGGTAACGGATGATTGATTGATACTCGTAGATCACGATAAGGACAAGTCATTACATCGGAAAGGTAGGACATTAGCGATCTGATTTTCAGGAATTTAAACGACTGGCTTTAATGATACAACTTAGTCAGACGGCACGCGAAAAGTGATCTTTGTGCTTGATACGTATTTGAAGTCGGACAATAATGTACAGAATGGGGGAGATGATGAACAAAAGATGATGATGGTAATTTTCAATCATTACCACGGAACACATACTTAATTCAAATTATGATGGAATACAGGAAAAACTATGGACGAGCAAATGCTTTCATCATGATTATCATCGGATCAATAGCCAGTTATTAGGGGATGTTCATATTCAGAAAAGGTTGTTCATTATTTTCGGGTGGCTGCTATAACGAATAATCGCAACAATAAAAATTTGATATTATGTGTTATAAAGTTTTTTTATCATGATTTTCAGAGATTGTTATGTTCTTATCTTATTTACAGAATACGAAGTTCAGTTTTTTTTTATCGAGAGCAATTAAAAAAAAAAAAAATTTTTTTTTTTTATACAATTGCATTTATTTATATTTTATTACAATTAAACAATATATGTTAATTTTCATACATACTATACGATTTTTGTTACACATGTATAATTTCAAGTTAAAATGAACAATATTTAGGGAAACATATTTTTAAACTTATGCCCGAGTGTATTGTTACAGTAAAATAAAAGAAGTCCACCTGAGAAAAGTCTTCGAGATTCTAGAATAAAATTTGGGGCAATAATTCTTAGGAAACACAACGAATGAGTGAGAGTTTAAAGTTCCATTATAAAGCAACAAGACCTGGATTGGCAACAACCTGGTAATTTTGAGGCATGGTCAAGTGATGAGGATAATACTTGAGCACCTAAACTTCTACACCATTCCAACAGGAGGACTTTAAGCCCCACCAAATATATTGCAGGATCATTTCGTGACACACAGTGTCGAAATAATAGAAAAAAAAACAATAAAAATAAAAATGAGACATTCATAACACATACACAAAAATATTAGGTTACTTATGCCAGGAAGGCTTTCCTTATGTATTCTGAGAAGCCAGATCAAATTTTAGAACAGTAATTATTGTAAAATGCAACATAATTAACAAAGAAATTAAAAACTCAAACATTCCTTATTTCATACAGCAAATCCGCTTAGTTAAAGTCTCACTGCAAACGAAATTCTGTGTTCTGAATTCTAAAATATTTAAACTGGGACATATATTTTTTTATGCAATACATCGTACATATTCCACATGTATACTTAAGTTTGCAGAAGTTTAAGTACAGCACTCAAATTACCAAACACTACAACAAAAAAAATAATACTTGCTATTTCTTTATGACTCTCCCCCCTTTTAAAAAAACTATTTATGTCACTGGTCATATTTTTATTTTTAATTAATGATAAATGTCCGGAGTTTCCTAACAATTTTTTTTTCCTTTTATTGACTTCAAAACATCTTTTTTCCCTTCAAAATATATACATATATCTGGAAAAAAAAAGAGCATAAATATAACCTTCGCGATGATTACACATCCTATTTCATCTATAAATTTTCATTCATTAATGAAATTGTGCTTCGCATTTCCTTCTATTGATTCACCGCACGAACAAAAATGTACATTACAACGCTGTGTTTTTTTTGTTTTTCTATTCGCTTTGGGTATCCGACTTGCGACAACTTTTTGTTTTAAAAAAATAGATATATAGGGTTGTTTTTTTTGTGGTTTTTAGGTTTATTTAGAACATTTTTATATTAAAAATATGCTAAAATTAAGAAGAGAAAAATGAATTATTATTACTAAAATGGGAAAAAATTGGTAAAAATTTACAAAAAATTAAATAAACGGAGCCCGTTCTATACAAAAAGTTTATGAAAAAATTTTCCATTTTTTTCAATTTTAATATGTTGCTTTGCTATTCATTTTTGAAATGACCTTCAGGATAAGAGAGATATTTTAATTTTTACAAAAACTAGAGCACTTTATCTTAGCTATTATGCGAAACTTCCTAAAAACCAGAGATTAAGATCACATAAGGGACTCTAAATTTTGTAATAAAACAGTGATTGATAAAACTGAAGGTTAAAACACTTCAACTACTATACAGAACATACACAAGAAATATGTTAGTTAATTTTCAAAACTTACTGAGCAATCGCTGATCCCGTTTAAGCATCTTCAAAATAAATAAATAAACTTTAAAAAAATGAGTAAAATACATTTCAGTGGCATTTGCTTTTACTAAAACACTTGTAGTTTTTGTTTTAGTAAAAGCAAATGGAAAATAATAAGCTTGGTATTTTTATAAAGCTAATAGGATGGCCTATAAAATAAAATCATGAAAATTTTTTTTGTCAAAATTCACAATTTTAGGGTAGCCGGTGTAATTAATATTAATATAGACATTTTACTAATGCTAAACGTAAATAACACCTTCGAGACATTTTTAGCACTAATTTATGATTAAAAACATTAATGCAATATTTTGTTAAGTAGATTTAAATATCTAATAACTTAAAACAAGTCCCAAATAAAGTTATCTAAACAGAAAATTTAATAAACAAAAAGTACTAAAAAAACCCAAACACATTACATAATTTACTCAATTTAACAAAACCCCGAAAAAAGTTAAAACTTCGATAGTTTAAGAAACATAAAACTAATAGTTTAACGCTTTTAACTTTACCAACAAGAAATAACGGCTCGTACATAAAAAAAAAAAAATCTACTTTGGAATTTTTTCAATATATGACCGTTCCCCAAGTTAGCACAGCCCTCTCAGGGGAATAACTTTACACATAAACCCTGAATTCTGAATCACTTCTTGTCGTAACGCACACTGGGGATCAATTTACTTGAGTAAGAGATTACTTTGCATAGAATGACTTTAAAAATCCAGATTACGGAAGGAGGGAAGAAAAACATGAGCGAGGGAGTAGATGCAGTTATCATTTTTCTTCGTACAAACTACGTATTATCACATATAACTTGGAACAGAGGTAGGGGTACTTAGTTGCTTCGAAAGGTAAAATAGTACGAGTATTTTGTTCAAGGCGAACGAAGTAATGGAATAATTTATAAAGAACAATGGGATGTGAAACGATATTACCGAAACAAAGTAAAAGGGAAAATATGTAAATATAATTAGTAACATTAACGATAAGAGTTTTCTGAAGAGAAATTATGCATATAGGTAATCTAAAAGAAGTTTTAATTTTTACTTTTTTAATACTTATATTCACATTTCTTTGATAAATATTTAAATATAAAATAAGAGATTAAAAAGAATAGTTTAATGTTGAGGAAATTGGAAAAATTAAAAAGTAGTTGAGTAAAAATATAAAATGCTGGAATTAAAAATGCATCACGTTTAATCACCGTGAGATTAATTTAACGTCAAAATTTTCTTCACCTTATCTTAAAAGTTCCTTTATTTGTTCTCATCAACTACAAGAGTTGATATAGCGAGTTTTAATCACCATTTTAAGCTGCACTTCCGATAATTTTTGATAAAAAGATGTACACAAAATTAAGAAAATCGACTAGTCAATAAAATGTTCCGGAATACAGATTATATTTTTACTTGTGTGCGGTTTATCCAGGTGCAAAAGATTGGTAATTTTATATAAATTTGTTTTACTAAAAAATTCTCTTGTAAACTGACAACGCAAAATTTCCTTGAATAAAAAACCACACATGTAAAAAATTAATAATTAAAATATAGTTCTGAATTATACTTACTGTTCCATAATTTTTTAAATATGTTAAAATCCAAAAGAACATGGAGATAATGTAACTATTTTAATGATATATATATATATATATATATATATAACAGATTTATATAGCAATGCTCAACAAAAGGAAAATTAAAAACTAGAATTGAAACTAAATTTTTAATTCTCAAGAAATCGTTTATATAAAAGAATAACCAGAAATCTGGCTAACATGTTTTAATAATAAAATCTAATCACATTTAACTATCAACATTAATTATGTACAGCAAAAATACTGTAAAAACTTTAAAATAGGTAACCTTAAGTATTTCACTTTGCTATGGCATCATGCCACACGCAAATAAGTGAAAGGCAGTAACGAAAACTATTAATTATAAAGCAACATTTTTCCATCTGACTAAATTATTTCGGATTTACTAACAACTTTTTAAAAAAGGAAACATTTTGCGTTATATTATGAAAGATTTTTGTAACGAATTGAGAAAATAATAATTTTTGAGAGAAACTGAGTCAGTGAAATTTATCATATTACATTTTAATGAATGTAAATTTTAACTCGCAATATTTCTTACTATTACTACTATAATACTTCTATGTATAATTATACCTATATTTATTCAAATAGTTAATTATATATTTAGATATATCTAAATTTTAAAATATTAATATAAAGCATTCAATTATCTACATTATTTTGTAGAGAATTAATAAATCTCCGAATAGACTGTTTATTCCTAATTTAATTAGAATACTAACTATTATTAGAATTTTTGTATAACCAATTAAAAAAATAAACATATATCCCCTTCTCCCCCTCAAATGTGACTTAAATATTTTGTATTGCAATTAAGAGACAAATAATGTCAGATGCCTTTAAAGGGGTCTCAGGGGTGTTGAATTTTTCTAGAGAGCTGAAAATATAAACAATTTTTAAACAGGTATAATTATTTTAAATTTAAATTAAATAATTTGAATCTTTTACACTTTATTTATAAAGGAATGGGGCTTCAGAAAAGTATAAAATGTTTAAAATATAATCATAATTTAAAAAATTATAAGCATATGAAAAGTCTGTAATATATATTAAGTAATTTTTGCGTTGCACACGTTATTTTCTAAAATAGTAGCCTCTGAAGTATAAAACTTTATAGAACTATAAAAATGTATCATACTCTTTAAACCCTACATCATTTAAGAATAATATATCTTTTGTATTTCAAAATATTTGAAAAATATTGTTTTTAAAAAATATAATTTATTATTCAACTAATATAATATTACTACGGTGTATTAAGGATACATTTAACTTTATAAATCAACTTATAGAGTTAGTATATAATTAAAGCTACTATTTTAGAAGATAGCATGCGCAACATAAAACTTAATAAATATTTCTTATAGAAAAGTTTCTTATTTTCATAATGCTTATAATTTTTAAAATTATGATTATATTTTAAGCATTTTATACTTTTCCGAAGCCCCATCCCTTTATAAATAATGTGTGTAAATGATTATAATTATTTAATTTAAATATAAAAGAATTATACCAGTTTGAAAATTGTTTATATTTTCAGCCCTATAGAGAAATTTAACACCCCTGAGACCTCTTATTATTTTAAAAATATTTTAAAAAATATAACTTACCATGATCATCAATATAGAAATAACCCATTCCGTCACCATCCAAAATAGAGTATGTAAATTGACTATTAAGTCCAGGTGGATCAGCGTCATGGGCGGTCACTTCAGTCACTAGTGTGCCCTTTGGCTGATTTTCTTTAACATGTCCAACAATTACCACGTCATCAAAAGACGGAGGATACATATTCTCATTGACATCTTCCACTTCTACGACAAGTGCAGCTTGAGATTCTAAGGGGGGATCACCCCCGTCTCTGGCTGTAATGGTCACATTGTACAATTGAGTGCTCTCAAAGTCCAGCATTTTCGACAAACGAACTACACCCATCAAAGGGTCAATCGTGAATGTGTCACTACCGGTCAGTGAATAAGTCACTTGCCCACCTTCTTCCAAGTCAGGATCGTTGGCTACCAATACAATAACCACAACACCCAAAGGAAGATCTTCACGCACTTTTACCCAATATTGTTTCAGACTGAAGTAAGGAGCGTTATCATTAACATCAAGTACTCTAATGTTGATGACCGTCGTTGATGATAGAGGATTGTCTGGAGACCCATCAACCACTCTGGCTTTCAAATGATAAGTATCTACCCGCTCACGGTCTAAAGTACCAAATACGGTTAGAAGTCCAGTGGAAGGGTCAATGTGAAATTCATCAACGTCAGTTTCTAAATGGAATGTGAGTGCTGCGTTGACTCCTTCGTCTTTGTCGTTGGCACGAAGTCTAACAATGTTGGTGCCGTTTATGGCATTTTCCATAATCACAAAATTGTAAGAGTTCTTTTCAAAAATGGGCTTGTTGTCATTCACATCATCTACGTGGACAATAAGGGTTCTGGAAGTGCTCCGTTGAGGATTTCCCAGATCAAAAGCTGATATATTTAAGACATACTCCGATATGAATTCACGGTCTAGAGCTGCATCAACGTACAGCTTCCCAGATTGTAGATCTATTTTGAAGAAGCTATACTCGTCACCAGAAGTTATTACATACACCAAAAGACCACTGTATCCTCGGTCTTTGTCTCTAGCTTTCACGGAAGCAACCTCTGAGCCTACAGGAAGACTTTCATTGACCCAAACTTCAGTTGGCAAACCCAATGGAAATTCAGGAGAGTATTTATTGCCGGAGAAGCTTGTAGGAGTCGGTTCAGTGATATCATTGTGCCTGTTATTGGCTTTGGCAAGATTGAGTTGCTTTTTGTAACGATCCGTTACTCCCACATCGCGGCACTCCATCAAAGCTCCTTTGTCTGCAAGACGTTGGTTGTTTCCACTGCTTATTACTTTTAACTGAATAGACATCACATCTGCAAAGTGAGTGCCATCTGTTGCAGAAACATTGATAGTTCTCTCTCGAATGTTCATCTTCGCCAGATCACAAGTGATTCTCAACACACCTGAAGTAGGTTCTAATCGAAAGCAAGAATCATCGTTGGATGGTACCATGCGATATTTTACTGTACTGCCATAATCGAAATCTATTGCTGATAGAGTAATTATTTCTGTATTGATTGGTGCAGATTGAGACACATATCCTTTGCATCCAACTTTTTCAAATAAAGGTCGATGATCATTGACATCCCTTAAGCGAACCTTAAGAGTCATTTCTGCTTGACGTCTATAAGGAGCTCCCCAATCAGAAGCACGTACTTTCAATATATATTCTCTGCGCATAGTTTCGTAATCCAAAATTTCTGTTGCACGAATTTCACCTGTGAAAGGATCCATTGTGAAAGGTACAGGATTCAAGTTAGCCAAACTGTATGTGATATAGCCATTATCACCTTCATCCTTGTCAGTAGCATAAGCTGTATACACAACACTGCCAGCTGGTTTGTTCTCGTCAAAAATTATCGAATCTACGCTACTATTAAAAACAGGGTCGTTGTCATTGTTGTCAAGCACTCTCACATTAACTATAGCAGTAGTTTTTCTTTTCTGTCCCCTCGAAGAAGGGTCGTACGCGCTAACAGTCAAAGAGTAGTATGGCTTAACCTCTTTATCTAGCTGGGTCGCTAACGTTAACAAACCAGACTTTGTATGAATGGAAAATGTGCCGTTTGAATTGCCACTTTCTATTTTATACACAATCGGCCTATCATTTGATGCGGAGGCTTTCAAGTGGAGAACCCTAGAGCCTGGTGGAGAAATCTCTTCAATTTCAATATCATAGTCAGCTTGATCAAATGTTAGAGTTGTATCTGCTGTCTCTGCCAATTTTACTGAGACGACCTGAGTAGTTGTTCTTGGTGGCGTCCCCTTATCCTTGGCTCTTAGGGTTATGGTATAGTCTTGTGATATGGTATTATCTCGCATCATAGGATGGACCAATTCAATGTTATATTCATTGAGCTTGTTACCAGGAGTGACTTGAAATAAACCGGAAGGATCTCCATCGATTATTTCTAGCGCATCAAGTTCACCATGTATTCCAAGATCCTTGTCAATGACTCTGACTACAGCGTATATGTTAGGATCAGTAGGTGACAGCAATGTAGAAAACTGTCTCACAAATATTTCAGGAGGATACAAATTGACAGGTGTCACTTTTACAGTAACAGTTGTTGGACGTGAAGCCAATTCAGTTGCTCGAAACTTAACTCCTCTGTCTCTGGCCAAAATTACCAACTTGTGAACAGGTTCCTTCTGATAATCCAAACTCCGTGTTAACGTTAGTATTCCTCTAGTAGGATGTACCGCAAACTGAAGACTGGGTTCAGCCAAATTGTAATAAATTTCTCCATTGATTCCCAGGTCAGGATCGTGGGCACTTATCTGCAGTATGCTAGTATGCAGAGGTTTGTCCTCAGGCACACTAACTTCATATGTCGATGGATAAAAAGTTGGAGTTATATCGTTAGTATCAGTGACCGTTACGATGACTTCAGTCTGTGCTTTGAGTTTGAGGGCCCTACGCAGATCTGAAGTTATAGTGGCCCGGATTGTGAGTCGATATGTATCCTGGTATTCTCTGTTGAGGACAGCCCTGTTTCCAGTACGAACTCGAATAATAAGGAACCAGAAATCCCCAACAAGTCTACTCTCCGCCTTGAAGAACTTATCGGTGTCGCCAGCGACGATCTTGTACCTGATGACGAGAGAAGGGTCTGATACGAAGATGCCCATTTTTTCCGAAGATATTGCCTGAGACTTGGGGATGGAGTTTTCAGGGATGGTCACATTGTACTGTTCCCTCGTGAATTCGAGATCATCTGGAGTGGCCAGCACTGAGTGCAGAATCAGAAAGAGGATGGTAAGGGCCAGGCCCCAAGGAAGGTAACGATATTTAGCCATTCAGATGCTTTGGGTCAGGACCACATGGCTAAAAAGAGAAAATGAATTTTAGTTAGTTTAACAGTAATCAATGGAATGAAGTGCACAACACGAAATAACATTCTTTAAAAAAATATGTGAATAAATTGCTGAAATATCTTAAGCCGTTAAGTTCAGATAATTCAATAAAAAATATCACTTGTGTGTGAATAAGCCTTAAGTTGAATCTGAGTGCATTATTTCTGAAGAAAGAAACCAAATAAAATTAAAAATTTGAGAAGTTAATGCATACAATAATGCAACAATACAACAAGGTTAAGTACAATTTTTTTTATTTTGTAATGTGTTTCATACTTACTTCTGTAAGCCTCATGTGTGGTATATGGGGTGAATGGTACATGGGATACTGTGTGGTACATGGGGATTTGTAAATGTTTTCAATAAATAATAGTACCATTAATAATAAAATACAAATTGGAAAAACATCCGGAATTTAATGCAAAACTTATAATACAGATTTTATGAATGATAGGTGAATATTTTTTTGAAATAAATTTATATTATCATTTTACTTTACTAACAACTAAAATAAATTTATATCCATATGATGCAAAATGTTTTAGGTAACACATAATTTAAATAATTAAGTAATTTAGATTTTCAACAAGGTATTAAAATGATTTATATTTAAATTAAATCTTTCTTAATACTTCATTAAACTTACATTATTCATCATTCTAAAGAAAAAAAGGAACAGATAAAATACACACATAAAATTAATACTTTATGAATCTGAACAGAATAATAATTCTTTATCTCAAGAAACAAGATTAATAATAAATGCATTATCATTTATCAAACATTTGCACAATGTAGCAATAACGGTGGATGAGTTTTCCTTGTCTTTTACTATTCATCGATTTGGCATTTTGCCAAAGAATGTCTCACAATGAATCCATTTTACTTAATAACAAATGTTTATTTATCAGTAGAACAAAATTTTTTTAAAGTCATAACAGTTTCAGACTTTATTCTTAAGACAGCATTGTTTATTTTAATCCAGTTTTGGAGAAAAGCCACCTATATGTCCTTCAATCATAAGAAAAATATGTAGACATCACTCTTTTATGGTTCTCTTTACGCTATTCTGAATATCTGTTCAATATTTAATCGTTATCGAATCTTAAGCTTAGCAGAATGCCAGTGACAACGAACTGTTTTGTTGACAATGCTTCAGCGGTGAGTAACATGGCGCTCATTACGATGTAACATATCACATAACTCAGTTTCTGTCTCATTTATTCCTCATATTCATATTCTATTGTTTTATATGAATCATCTTTGATTTACGAACTCGTATTCCTTTAAGTAAGAAGTTCTGTTTTACTTTAAAAAGGTCCTTAAGACTCAATGTTTAATGTAAACCAGGGGTCGTGAGTTCAATCCTCACTGGTTACTCCATAAAACATGATGAGTCTAATGAGCCATTTTAAAGTAAAACAGATCTGCTTATTTTAAAGAATACAAGTTCGTAAATGAAATGAGATTTGTATAAAACATTAGAATATGAATATAAGGGATAACAAATGTCAGAAACTGAATTATGTGATACGTTACATCGTAATGAGCGCCATGTTGCTCACCATCGAATCATTGTCAACAAATCAGTTCGTTGCCACCAGTATTTTGCGAAACTTAAGATTTGATAACGATTAAATATTTAACAACATACGTAAATTAATCATTTGATATAAGATGATTAAAGTTGTTGTTTTTAAAAATTTTTTAAAGCGATAAGTCTCCCCTTCCCCCGCAAGTTTAGTCCTCAGTCCTGAAAAATCATATTTTTTGAAACCTGCCCTATAATATCACATCGTAATAAGCACCATGTTGCTCACCATCGAATCATTCTCAACAAATCATTTCGTTGCCACCAGCCTTCTGCGATACTTGATATTCGATGACGATTAAATATTTAACAACACATCTATATAAATTAATAATTTGGTATGAGATAATTACAGGTTTTTTTTAAACTAAAGCAAATATACGATAAGTCTCCCCCTCTCCTCGAGTTTAGTTCTGCAAAATCCTATTATTTGAAACCTGCCCTATTTTAAAATTATAGAACAAGCCTTGCACAATAATATCAAATGCTTTTACTCTAAAAACACCCTCCGCCTCTCAAGAATATCGACTAAAAATGTTTCTCCAGATAACGATTAAAATATTAAAAAATAAATATGCATACTAGATCATCATAAATTTAACACTCTGCTTGTTTTTATCAACTTAAACTACACCATCCTACACCGTTTAAACTATAACAGAAAGTTACAGAGCCCAATCGATGTCCTCCCAAACCTACCTTGTCCCAACAACAGCTGGTAATTAAGCCTGTTCGATGATGGATGGCAGAATATGGGGACAACATAAGCAGTCGCCAGTAGATGAGTTTCCCCACTGAGAACAGCAGGATTCTCATCACCATGTCCTAGCTAGCAAAAACAACTTTTAAACATTAGATTCCAAAATTTTTGAGAAGGAGCGTTTAAAATTTTTGAAGAAGGCGATTATCGATGTGCTTACAGATATGTCATCAAATACGGGAAAAAATGGTAAGAAAGTTGCCCAGTTTAACATTTTGGATATTTAGGATGAGGAAGCTTTTGTCAAACACGTGTCGTTAATTGATCTAGCATGTTCTATAATAAAGAGGAATCAAGAAGGAATCAATGCTACTATTCCAAATAATGGAATTTTTAAGAACAACGTAAAATAAAAATATAATAAGTAAAACAGTTATTAAGCTTTAAAAAGAAAAAAAAAATTATACATAAAATATTGATTTGAATTTCTAGTCGGTGACTATATAAAGTTCAAAATACCGTAAAATCCGGCGTATAATACTCACACCTATACTTTTATGCTGCATTTTTTTAACTTTTAGGTATATTCGCTTTTTAACGTGCGCTCCTTTTTTTTACGAAAAAACCTGAAATGTACATGTGCAATGCTATTACGTTTTGGTCCTTTATTCGAGGTATTATCCCAGCATTTTGAAAACATAGCATACTTCTAGAGCTACAACTCTTTAAGTTCATTAGAAGTATGTCATTTCTTTTAAATAAACGGCATTTCAATCTATGTAGAAGTCTTATTTTTTTCATGCTTATCTTTATTTATTTATTTCTTTTTTTAAATTTTTGAAGCTATCATTTTTATACTGGGCGTATAACGCGCACGCTTAAATTTTGATCTTATTTTTGGTGTTAAAAGTGCACTTTATACGCCGGATTTTACACGGTATACGAAATCCAATATATAATGAGCTCTGTAACTAAAACTACTAGTTCAAATGAAAAAGAAAATTGTTGCAATAATGTTAAGTGCAAACGTATTTTCAACTTATTTTAATTAAAATTTAAATAAAAAAAATTGTTTAAGTTTTGACATAGACGCTAAATAAATTTCTTCTGTAAGATTTCGTAGCCACGGTAGCCTATAGCGGTTATGGTCAGGAAATCGTGGCTGGCATGTCATGAGTTCGAGCTTAATGTCATTGAAAACCTACCGTGTAGACGGGGCCAATGCACGTTAAATCTATTGAGGCTCAAAATCCTTCCATTGGCGTGGTGTGGAGAGGGGGTTGCTAGCTCAAGTATCGTTCTTGTCACTTGACCGATGTTCAAAATTATAAGATCCGTTGCCAATAACCCTTGTATTGCTTTATGTTGCAACGTAAGTGAACTCTTTCTTTCTGGAGCACTCCTGTTAATTACTTGTATGTACGCGAGCTATTGATGTCACAATTTAGTAACTATTAGCCTAAAAAGAAATTTTAATCTATCTTATTTGTTTACTATTTTATCTTATCTTACTATATTCTTATCTTTTTAATTAATGGTACTGCCAGAAAATAATATCCAAGCCCTTTTTCAATCATAAGCGATATGATAATATGAAACTTATATTAACAAGAAATTCAAAACTACAAACTAACTGCAAATCTGCGTTTGTCATTGGAATTACAATAGTAGTCATCAATAATCAGTTTTTATACTTCAATAAGTAGTATTTTATTGGATGCAAAGAAAAAGTTGAAAATACCTTAAAGAACCCACGAAATAAAAAGAATACTTTAATCGGAACACGAGACAAAGCAACAGTAAACGAACTGAAAAATGAATGTTTTGAAATAAAACTAGAAACTTTGGGCTAATACAATCACAGAACAAATACAAAAACAAGAGTCTTTGAAATCGGAAAGGCAAATGTTCCAAAATATGCAAAACAGAGCGAGATGTACAAAAATAAAAAAAGAAAAGCAGTGTTCATTGAATCTAAACAAATACCTTCTTTCGCTTAGTTTAACAAAAAGAATCTGGAGCTAAAAATTCAGAATATTTGATTCAAAATAAATTATTCAAGAAACATTCTAGACTTTTATAAAACAGGGGGTTTTTAGGCTTTATTGTTTCATATGCTTGTAAAATGAAGACTTCCCGTTCACGAATCCCTTGCTTACGTGTATGTATAATAAATACACTAGGGGTGTTAGTTATTTACTTTATTAAGAGAGATAACTTACTTTATGTGCATGTATAAATACGTATAAACATAATTACGAAGAAAGTTGGCTATTTACTTAATTAAGAGGGTTTGCTTCGTTAATGTTCATGTACGTTGTTGCGTAAAGAGTACCTATTAAAACAATTTATTTTAGTTAAAAATTATACAAGACTCTTCGCAATCTCATTCAATATAATACATATATAATTCGAAGCCATACTAAAGAAGCTCACATTTGGTAAATCAGAAATTTCAGGTGAAAATTTATTTCATTAAAACACAAATGCATGAAGAGATGGTTTATCTTCAGTAACAAGTACAGGAATTCGATATTATTGATATTCATCAGTTTTCTTAATAACACGGAAAAGAATGGTCTAAATTCAAAACAGTCGCATAATAAATGCAATCACGTGCTCTCTACTGAATCCAAAACTGACAATAGACTTTTATTTGTAAAATTACCCGTAAAATTTAAAGAAACTTTCAATTTTGATGACTGGGTAAATACGTTAAAATATTAAGATTCTACAGAAAGTTTTTTTAAAATTAATTAAAAAAATCTTATTATTATATGTATTCAAATCAAGTGTATTTTATTTACCTATGTTCGTTATTATTGTAATAAAATATATGTATTTCAAAATAAATTTCTGCAAAAAGCAAAAAGTTGGCAACAGCGTAGCCCATCCGCCGATTGGCTGAAAACACGTCATTGCAATTATCATGCGGCTATGACGTCACATGAATTTATGAACTAAATGATTGGATCCGCGGGATTGCAGTTATCATGTGACTATAACATTATATGAATTTAGCCCATTGACATGAATACATGATTTGATTCATGAGAGGGCGCTGCTGCTTGAAGGAACTGGTTTTTCTTTGGAGCGGGAAAAAGAAGTGCCGAAGGATGAGGAAGGAGGAGAGATGAAATAAAACAAGATATCTGAGGAAGGTTCATAAGATTCTGTCGAGCGCATTTGTAAATAGAGTTGTGTGTTAATAAAATTAATAGATCGTTATTCCGGTAATCAGAAGTCATGTTTTCAATTAGAACGATATAAGATTGTAGCAACAGATATGCACATAACGTATACACAAGTAAAAAAATATAGTAATCTATATCACCTACTTTTAAGGTATCCAACTACGTTCAGAATCGTGGTTTTGTAAAAGCGTATAAAAGGATAATATTTATGATATTAAGTGTCACTTAGATTAGAATACATGTATAAAATTGTTTTAAGAATATTATAATAAAAAATTATTTACATACAATATTTTGACAAAAAATGAATATAGAATGACCTATTTTCAAAATATTTTCCTTTTATAGAAAATGCTTCTATAATAATAATAATATTTAATTATATATTTAATAATATTTAATTAATATCTAAGACCTCTCTCTCTCTCTCTCTGTCTGTACAGAGCCTGAACTAAAATTTTTTAAATTTCTAACTTAGAAGTCGATTTATCCATATTTTAGTACAACAGAGGGGAGAAATTTTAAGAAAAAAATGCCGATAATTATATTTGATTTGGTAGTAACTCTGAAAATAATGTACATTTTTCAAAAATCATAGTTCATGCCCTTTGGAGAAGTCTTTGCTTTATATAAGCAAAATATTATTATTATAGAAGCAATTTTTATAAAAGGAGAACGTTTTGAAAATAGGCCATTCTAAGTTAATTATTTCCCAAAATATTGCATTTAAATAATTTTTCATTGTCATAATGTCCTTAAAACCATTTTATATATGTATTCTTGTCTAAGTGACACTAAATATCATGAAAAGTATCCATTTATGCGCTTTTTTAAAATCACGGTTCCGAGCGTAGTCGGCTACCTTAAGGAGAAATGAGAGATTTAATTATATGCCACTCAAAATATTTAAAGTCTATCTTTTTTACCCAAGGACACTTCAGGAGTATATAAATGGGACTGGGAGGTATCATACAATTAATTGATTGCAGTTAAAAGCTACAGATTTGAAATTTCTATACTACTTTTTTTAGTACCTCTTAAAATGACTGCGTTTGAACATTTTAACACAAATCACTTCAAAAAATCATTTCAAGGCAGATTTCTAAGCCCCGCCCCCCCCCCCCAATTCTAGATCATAATCAATCACCAGGCACTAAAAAGTGGTAAACGCACACAATATTTCGCGGTTATCAGTCTTATCACACTTCCCTAATCGATCAGAACAAAGATGTTGCAGCCGCATCAGCCCCAGCGCAGTCTTCTGGGTAATAAAAGTCTTTTTAAGTCATGTATCCATAATGAGGTAGGATATTGGCATTCAGGCCATGCCTTCTTTAAACAACATATTGAATGAGAATGCCTTTGTATGGAAGGCTCGTCACGTGTTCCGGGATTTTTTTTATTTCGATCCAAAGGAATTTCCAAATCCCTCAACTTTCTTTCGGTAGCTTTATACACTTTTCTTTTGCCGAAAAGGTGCTTTTTTTGTTTCCAAACAACTTCTAATATCATTTTTCGTAAAGAACAGAGAGATATTCAGGAGGAAGATCTGTGTAATGTACATAGACAAAGACATCTACGGCTATAATACAACAACTATATATTTAATAATTTGAATTACTGATGAAATCTCGTAGCAATGCAATTAGATTGCTGAAATATGCTATAAGAATTTTATTGATCATCATGAGAATAAAAAGACGGATTCGTTGTTGATGTGTCAAAGTTTGATTGCAATATGAATTTGTAACGGGTACTATTCGGGCTCTTCAACTACTCCATTTGGGAAAGTATCCTTTAACTGTGATTTTGAGTTTTAAAACTGGTTTCCGTAGTGATGACTTTATTTTATGCAAATGTAAGTACTATTTAAGAGCCTGTCGTTGAGTATGTGATTAAGCGTTGATCGTTAAGCGTGAAATCCAAGTATTAGTAAAGGTGAACAGCGACTGTGTCATCGCGTATCTTGATTAGTAGTCGACGAATAAACCATTAGGAATTGGTGAAGTAAATAACCTTGGAGCTGAACGAACTATCGGGCTTCGAGAAGGATCATTTTAAGGAGCTTCAAATCCGGATAAGTGAATTTCAGTAATATAGTGAAAACGATAAAGGGTTAGGATTTCATATTGCTCCCAGAGTTAAGCTATAAAATTGTGGATTTCTTAAAGAGCTAAAAATGGAATAAAAGTAGCCATTTTCATGATCAAGTCTGCTTTTCCTCGAATCTTTTCACACCCGTAACCTGAGGGTAGCGACAAATTTATATAAAACAGAGTTCTGTAAATCTGAACTTTTAGATTAAAAAAAATATTCCTAGTAAATTAAAAATTTAATTACTAAAGAGGCCTAAATATTCATAACGCTTCCCATACAGCCAAAAATGCCCAGATGCGATTATGGTTAGGGATGCCGATTGCTCTGCCAAAGGGCCTGAGTTCGAATGACGTAGAAGTCATGGATTTTTGTAAATGTATAACGTTGTGCGCGGAACGGGGGCATTCTAAATATTCGGCGAGTCGAAAGTAGTCTCGAGAGATTGATGGTAGGTTAAGAGAAGAGGGAGATTTCCGAACCATCTCCAAGGGATTCTCCCTCAAAATTAGAGTGGAATGGAAGAAAATCGTTCAGTCATCTACATGGTGCTTCAAGCTGCGAGCAAAGCGAGAGACAACCCTCCCCCTTTCCACAATGAATTTTACGGGCTACAACAGGCAACATAATATTTTAATTAAAATAATTTAGTAGATATTTACTAAATATATATTTTTTAAAATTCTATTCACGAGGCATGTAATATAAAAATACTAAAGCGAAATTATCTTTTTTGGAAAGTATTTATGTGTTCAATTGAACGAAATATATTTAAGAAATTCGTAAAAAATTGGTAAAATGTTTCTCTTCCAAGCACATTCAGTGAGTGTTTAAATTTCATTTATTTGAAATAAATGATACATTTCTATATGAAAACGTTTCCTATTACGAAGAGTGTCGTTTCAAAATACTTAACATGGAGTATTTTACATTCTTCTATATAAACATTTTGCTCGTAATTCGGAATTTAATTTTTTAGAAAAACTAATATGTGTTTCAATTTCTTAACATTTTCAATTTTGATTCATTTAAAATGATTCCAACATCATTAGATAAACTAACTAATCTCTTCTTTTTAACGAGATATCGAAAATAACGAAATACGCTAACATTTCTAAATACCCACCAATATGTGTTATTAAAATGGCGTTAGCTCTCGCACACTAAAAGATAAGCATCGGCGAAATGTAATGTTTGATGATACTCTAAAATACATTATTTCTATGTAAACATAACTGTCAAATCGCTTGAATTAATGAAATACGTAGAAGTCAACGGCTAAAATCCCATTAGGATAATGAATAGTCACAATATATTCAGGGGACAGTAAAATAGTTATGTTTATTGATCAATTTGACGAAAACGAGGCTTTAAATTATAATGGCGAGTATAACAAAAGCAAAGCTTGGTAGATAACATATCTGCTTTTGTACCATACAAGTGGTGTTGCAGCTAATTACTTCAGGAAAAATTGAAACATTGTTCACTTTCAAAAGGTCGGAAAAATGTAAGATGTATGTATTTTCGCTTTACTTTCAAATGAATGTGGGGTAGACGATATATATTATGCTTTTTATCGATTATATTGCAATAACTGCGGGTTCATACAGTATTAAAATTTAAGCTACACGAAATTTTCAGCACTTAAATTTAAACTTCATGAAGTTTTTAGCATTAAAACTTAACGATTAAACAAATGTAATAAGTAATTAAAGCTAACAATCAGGCAAAGTATTAAATAATGCTACACATAAAACCATTTTAATGTCATGTTTCAGCTGAAAATATTACAATTAGCTAATAATATCCAAAACTTGTATTTTACTTTCAAAAGCTTGAAACAATGTTTCGAGCTTGTAAAAAAGACCTCTTTCACTCGGCCTTTTCCGTCCAGCCAAATTGGCATTTTGAGCTAGAACAACTCAACACAAATGTACGAAATTATTAAAAACATATAAATAGTCAGTGAGAAAAAGAATAGATATTATGTGGATAGTATTGCCACATCAGTACTATCTGAACCATATTTGCTTATTCCTGAATTACAGTCGCTATTAGAAATCGTTAGAAGATTTCTGGTGGTCGAGTTTCTGAGGTTGCATCTCATTAAAGATAAGTACCAATTTTTTCTTACTAGCTAATCTTGTCAACACATCGCGTAATATGGTCTACCGATAAATTAATAAAAGGGAATTATTGTGATGATCTGTTTCAGTAGCGCGCACAAGAATTTTTCAAGGGGAGGGGGACAGGGTCGTAAGTCCACTATTCTCGTATCATGCTCCAATACGTCGCCCAAAATATTCTTTTGATTTTGTCGACTTTCGGGAACAAAAAACAGTAAAAAATTAATTATTAGTAGCAAATATTTAATTAAATTTTACGTACTATATACATAGGATTATATTCAATCGAAAAAAATATCAAGGGCTTTGAGGGGGGCAGGGGTCCGGACCGCATGGACCCTCTCCCCCCCTTGTGTGCGCCACTGATCTGTTTGTATCGTTTCGAGTGTGTTTTAATGGTTTCGCAACCTCTACTACGTTTCTCCGGAGAACTCAATGATCAGCAAAACCTCCTTCTAAACCGATATGAGGTGGAGGCACCACTACAAGCTTTGTAGTAAATATTTTTAAAGAATTATTTGAAAAAGTTTTTAAAGAAAAAATGACTTTATGTTATTATAATCGAAAATCATGTGACACTTTTATAGAACATATTTCAATTTTTCCTTTGGAACATGTCTTCCTTTTAATCTTAACTACATTTTATGCCATCTATTACAGAATTACAGAGGTGGCCAACTTGTGGCATGGCGGAGATGTAACAGTGGCAGTTGTAACAGTTCAATTATAAAAATTTTGAAAAGACAATAACTAACCTTCTTTTTACAATTTTATAGAAATGCAATTGTCTCAGACAAAAAAAAATATTTTAAATACATTTAATTGAGCTATAATAGAAAATTATCACGTAGAATCACTCCTTCAATGTTATGAGCTCAGTCTATCCAAATGAAGCGCACTTGCGAGATTTTGGAATTTGAGGGAGCGTGCTTTGAAATATCTGAAAAAAAAAACAATGAATTTTTTTACACAGGAGTGAAGATTTGCTAAGGGTTAGTTCTTCTTACCGATTTTGTGGAAGCATTAAATAATTTGGGAAAAATTGCCTTTCTTCTACCCTAGTTTGACGTATTTTTTCTTTTATGAACAAACTCTTTTGTCACGATTTGGGAGCCTAAAACCTAAGTTGCATCTTTTTTCTTATTTATTACAATATTTTTAAATTTTCACTACTGAGGCTTGATAAAAAAAAAATGCTCTATTTACTTAAAAATTTAATGATAAGTCTATAAATAATATATATATTTTTTTGTTAGTTGTAGAAAATCTGGAAGTGGCACACATAACTGTTTTTTTAATAAGATAGTGGCATTCTTCCCCAAAAGGTTGGCCACTCCTGATTTATAATAATAATAAACGTTATTTTTTTAAAAATGACCACTCATTTATAGAAAATTAATAGGAGAAAAAAGACCTGCTTCATTAAATACAATTATTTGATTGGTTGACTGCTACAATCCAAGAGTTTCACTCTTTTTAGGCACTTTTTTGACTCAAACGCACTTCTTGATTAACTTATAATCGAACACATTTCTTTTACACGCCTTAAACATTTTTTACAACATAAAAAAATATTACTTAATTATTCAGTCACCAATCATATATTTGACAAAACGAAAACTATTAATTAAAACTTTCAAACATAATTTTTCTCAAATTTACGAGCAAGAAAAAAAAAAGTACTTTTAACTACAAAGAGACGTTCACTACCACTAACACAAAATCTTCACCCAAAAACCATTTTTCACGCTTAATGGAACCTCTTTTTGAGGTGGTAACTTTTACTTTAAAAAAAATCATACTCTTTTTAAAAATCGTTCGCCCCATTCCACCACAAGGAAAAGACACAAAGAATTCTGAAAAAACACAAAAGAAAAAGACAGAAAAGATAAAAAAAAAAGTACTACATTCAGAAGTCTGCACGAAAGCGGTCATCGCTGCTCTAAAAATAAAAGGAGAAACTAGTACGAAAAAAGACATAAAAATCGAGCAGAAAAAGAGAAAAGAAGATGCAGAGAGAAAGAGAGTGGATTCCGCATCCCAGATTTCAATCCAGTTATGGTCCGACGCCGCGAGGTACATTAACTGATCGGACATAAACCACGTGACCACGGGACATGTTCCTGGACGGATAAAAAAAGCAAACTATGGCTTTTAGGTTCTTCTTTTATCAAAAGGCTGCTGGTCGGCCCCAGTTTAGTATCTAGGGATTGCAAAATGAAATGATCTTGTGTAATCTAATGGGGAAATATAGCTTAGGGTATTCATATGATTTTTTTGTCTTGACAAATTTGTATTCAAGATGAAAGATTATAAGACATGGACTTTTTATATTGATATTTTTATGAGAAAGGGGATTGTCATAAAATTATAATTTCATAAATGCACGATTGTTAGAGAACGATATAATTATAGAACAGGGGATGGAGGATTTTTCACAGAACGGGTTACTTCTAATGTTTTTAAGGGGTTGCGGTCCACCCAGTGGCATAGGTGTGGTGATTCTGTATTAAAATTGTATGTTTTATTTCCTTCTTAACACTTGTTTTCAACATTGTATTCCTCTTTCAAAATAGGACAGATTGCTATTTTTCTACAAAAACACAAAATTGGCGTTGAATGCTTGACCAACTATGAGAGACTGCTAGAACATGGAAGTATTCAATGCAGCGAGCAGACGTGAATCGATGAATCCGAAACCAACATACGTATTTAGTTCATTCGCTGCCGAGTCCCGCGCTATCGCGGGACACGACATCTAAGGGAGAACCCGTTCTCACGAAAGAAGGTATATCGGGTCTCGGTCTCAGTAGCCAATACCGTGCAATTGCGGGGAAAGTTGATCATCTACATTTATTCTCCCTTTCAGCCGGCGACTGAGAAAATTTTATTTATACGGTTGATCGCTTTTTTCCCTACAACGGCAGTGAACGCGCGCGTGCTAAGCGTTATCGTGCGTTTTCAATGAAGGTACATCATCTGCACATTTATCAAATAACTTGTTTAAGTAAACACAGTCACATCTATTGTGAAAAGCCGATTCTTTAATCTAGCTTGCTTCAGTGGATAAGTGCTTTTACAGGTTGATGATTGAGTCATCGCAATGGGTAGGCATAAAATTATGTCCTGATTCACATTAATAAACCTCAAGTACTAAATGTTACGCGCATGAGTAAGAGCCACATTTGTTCAATGTAAACTATTTTTTAATATATATACATAAGTAGACGTTACCCGCTCGCTACGCTGGGTATTTCGTGATGTTGTAGGGTTACATATTGTTTTTAAGTTACTGAAATTTATGGCCTAGTATTCAGTTTTCGATTGTATTGAAAAACATTCTTATATCCTTTGATTATTGTTTAAAAAAGGACAGGACTTTCGCAAGACCTATTTTAGTGGATATCTACTCAATAAAAGAAACATGCTTGCTATGCTTCAGATCTGTAGGCCAAATAGCTCAAAAAAGGGATTTTTTAAATATCAATAACGTCCCAGAAACCTCCATGGAGGTCGATTTCCCCACATTAAAAATAAATGTAATTATGAAAATTATTTTTATATCAATGCATACGTCAGATAAGTACTAGAACTCATGGATTATGAACGCAATCGGAGAATTTTTAAATACATTACATGGATAAACTGTGTACACTATCGAAGTTTTCAAAATTATATTGAAAATTGATTTTTATTTTCTTAAAAAATATTTCTGTTTAGTCCCCTTGAAGCAAAATAAAAGTTATAAATTTTGTTCTCCTTTATAACGAAATGTTTATTACTTACGATTTCGAAACTTTTATCTTTTGTTAAAAATACAGCTGAGTTGAAAACGAATTAAAAAAGTTCACGATTACCTACGTTACTTAGAGTCAGAATTTGAAACTCAATGTTTGCAATACACTACTAATAAGCATTCAATAACTCTGTCACTTACAAAACAAATATTTCAAAACTTATAAACTAAATAATTCGCTACTTATTCTTTGATATTACGGCCGAAACTTGGGATATCAAATTCGATACTTTAAACCAGTGTTTCCCAACCTTTCTGTTGCCGCAGACCTGTCACAGTTTGAAAATTTCACCGCGACCCGCTGACAGGGAAGAGAGGACGTTGATTGTTTATATTTTAGATTGTTTTTATTTAATAATTTTGATTTAATTATATTTAAATATGTCTTCAAAATAAAATACAGTTACACCAAAAAATGGATTTTAAATGTTTTAATATGGCATTTAAAGTGATTTACGTGGAAAGTCTCACACAAACCCCAGAGAAATACACCTCGGTAAATAAAATGAAAATAATTTAATGTGTTCCTTTGGCGGACAGGTACCATTTTACCCACGGAACAGTACCGTTTCGCGAGTTGGGGCACTGCTTTAAACCATTAATAAATGCTCAGCATAAAAATAAATAAAATCACGCAGAGTTTTTATAACCAACTAAACAAAGAGAAAAAACAACCACCTTCTAGAACACACACGGTTACATTAGGTAAAATTAATAACAAAAATGTGTTGATGTTTACAAAAAAGCAATGCGAAAAAGATCACGGAATTTACATAGAAAGTCCGTAAAATAATCGCAATTGAGCTTTTTTCAATAAAAAAATATCGTATCATAGGAATACACAGTCAGCAATTCTACATCTACTATCACCTTTTTTTTTCTTAGCGCACTATGTTTGAAGTATTTACACAAGTTTCATTTTGTAGAAATAGAAAAATATATTTCCATGATAAAAAATGCAATTTTCTATTTTACTGTTTTTGTATACAAAAAGGAAAACATGTGTTTAGGAAGAATGTAGGATAATGGATAAATAAATATCAAGGCATATAGGGGAAGATAAACACTACAGTGAAAAAGCTTACATCCCCCGAAGAACCAAGGAAAGAAAATTTAAGTTGTTTGCTTAAAACGATCTTTCGCTTTAAGTCAAAGGGCAAGACCTAGATTCAGAACATATCTTTTTAAACAGTAAAATGTTTAAGTGTATTTATGTGGATTCAAATAAACAACAACACATTAAAATTCGTAAACTATTTTGAACACTTGAAATTTGGAAACCTTTTATACATACCCGTCATTTTTCATTTTAATATACCTAATAATAAATAAAACAATAGTAATGACGTAATATATTAGTATGTATAATTAACATTTTTCAAAATGTAGTTTTAAAATTCTAATCTCATTTTTTTCAGTACAAATTTTTCTTTTAAGGTATCCGAATACGTTCGGAGCCGTGATTTTAAAAAAGAGCATAAATGGATAATTTTCATGATATTTAGTGTCACTTAGATTAGAATACATGTATAAAATCGTTTTAAGGACATTTTGACAAAAAAAAAATTATTTAAATACAATATTTCGGCAAAAAATTAACTTAGAAAACCTTTTTTCAAAATGTTCTCCTTTGGTGAAAAATGCTTCTATTTTAATATTTTGCCTGTCTATAGCTCAGATCTCTGTACAGAGGCTCAACTATGATTTTTGAAAAAAATTCACATTATTTTCAGAGTTACAACCCATTGAAATAATTATCGGCGTTTTTTTCTTAAAATTTCTCCCCTCTGTTGTGTCGTAAAACATGGATAAACCCACTTCTGTTATGTATTTCAAAAATTCTAGTTGAGCCTCTGTACAGAGGTCTGAGCTATATACTGGCAAAATATTATTATAATAGAAGCATTTTTCACAAAAGGAGAATATTTTGAAAATGGGTCATTCTATGTTCATTTTTTGTCAAAATATTGTACTTAAATAATTTTTTACTGTAATACTATTCTTAAAACAACTTTATATATATTTTCTAATCTGAGTGACACGAAATATCACAAATATTATCCATTTATACGCTTTTGCAAAATCATGGTTACGAACGTAGTCGGTTACCTTAAATACCAAGCCTTTCTTTTTTAAGATAATATAAAAGAACATCTCCAAACACTCATAAGTACAGACATAAAAATTCTATTACACTTACATCCATGGAAATGAAAATAAGATAAATAAAACATTTCGATCAAGAAGTAGACCCTCAACGATCTCTTCTACTTTCAGAAATAAATAAATTCTTACATTCGGACAGCTTTTAAAGAGAATTGTTCTTCCCAAGTTTTAATAGGAAATCTAAGCCTTTTCTAAAACAAGAGAAGCCCCAAACCCACATGCGACTAACAAGAAGTTCATAAAAAAAGAAAACCACGAGCAAATAGCAATCAGGGACTAGAAGTAGCTATGAGAATATTTGCTTTTTTAAAAAGAAAGAAAAAAAAAAAAAAAAAAAAGATTTTTTTTTCTTCCCAAATAAACTCTTCGAAATTGACTTTGCCAAACCTACTTTCCACGCCGAAGTATTGGGGGCTTTTAAATTGAAATATATTGCTCGTTCGGAATAATCGTGTTAAATTGGGCAAACACTGCCGGGAAGGGGTTACGAGTTGGCTTGAATTTACTCCAAACACATGACCGCAAACAAAGATAGGGATTTAATAAAAATAGAATGGGAATTTTTTTTTTGTGTGTGCTTATATGTTTCCATTACATGACTTTTTTATTCGACTTTCCGTTTTATGATTGTTTAAACCTCTGTAAAACGCGAAAATAATTTTATATTATAATTTTTTTGTTAATATTATCTCAATATTTTTAGAGTTCCTGTGCAAAACTTTGTAAATAAATTTTAGCAGGAAATATATTTGTATAAATTTCGTTAATACTTCTCTCCTCATTTTTAACTTTTATGAAGAAGGATTACTTATGCAATTATTAGTTAAACAATCCAATCATTATTGTTTTTCTAGTTAATTGTTTTTCATGCGTTTTTTTAGTTCAAAGTTTACTGTATATATTTAAAAAATACTTTAAAAAAATTAAGTACCACTTGCAAAGTTAAAATACTTGTGTCACATCTTCTAATTATTAGTTATATGAGTTTCAGAGAAAAATTGAAGATAAAATAACTGAAATACTAAATACCAAAAAAATTCATCGAACGAATATTTATGTATTTAAAAATTGCAACATAATAAAAAAAAGTCGAAAATATAAACCCTAGTTGCATGTGTAAAGGTGAAAACCCCTCATTATAACTTGCAAATTAAAATTTTAAATTAAAAGTATTTTTTCCGTCAAGTTGCTGTGTGATCCATGTTCACTACTTACAGTAGAACGTCGTTTATCCGAACGTCAATTACTCGGAGCGTCAAATATCCGAACCAACTGCTACTCAAGAAAATCAGAGACCTTGCAGTGAAAAAACGAAGGTGTACATTGGTACAGCGAAAAATAAGTGATTATTTTCCGCAATAAAGGTAAAACTGCAACATTTTGCACCTATTTTGCTTTTTCTTCAAGCACGTTTCCCGCATATGATGATTTTCGATATTTGTATAGTGCCTGGTTTCATATACTGCATGGATCGCATTCGGTTTTCGGTTATCCGAACGGTGTCCGGTCCCAATTGATTCGGATAAACGACGCTCTACAGTATAAATATTGATAAACCTTGGGTGACTACGTTACAATAGGTTAGGTGTTTTGAACACATTGAAAAAACAAAGGAATGTGCTAAAAGAATACATGAACAAAAACCCTAATCAATTAGTTGCCAATCCAATAGTAAAATATATAGCTTTTCCTCTATGTCACTGATTCTCATTCACTGTGCCGCGGTATTTTTATGTGCCGCCAAATTTTTCTTAAGTTATTAATTATACTCTGAAAAAAATAATCTGAATCGGATCATTCGGCCGTTTTATAGAAATAAACTATTCATAGAATTGTTATTGAGAGTTATTCATTGATTTCAAAATTTAGATGTAAAAAAAATTGATTGGGATAAAATAGATATTATAGATTAGATATAAAAAATTTGATTGGGATAAAATAATACTATAGATATAAAAAATTTAATTAATCCATTTGTGATAATGGATACATCTGTATATGAATTAATTTTGAATGAAGAGGAAGAACTAATTTCGCTCTGTAATACTTGAAATTTAATTTCAAAACATTCGGAAGAGTCCACTCATTTTGGATTAAAGAAAGAGTCGAAAAATAATAGCAAAATCCCATATTAGGCAAAAAAAAATCTTTAAAAATATCGTTACAATCTTCTACACCTTATTCGTGTTAATTTAAACTTTTAGCTAGAACAAATATAAAAATGTGAACACGTAATATAAAAAAAAATTAAGTTAATTTTTACTTAGGTCAACAAAGAAATTTTTTTTTTATTTTAGATACTTTTTATTAAATAATTACAATTAATATATAAATATGTATATACATATGACAAAATAGAAAGCGATATCTCTTTCTATATATGGTGTTGGACTATTATTTTTGTTTGTTACTATTTATTCATTCACAAATCTCATTCTCAGAAATTATATAGGCCATCCCAGGTAGGATTCGAACCCACGATCGTTCGATTAGAAGTCTAACGCGCTATTCATTGCACTATAGGGACACAACAAACGATTTTCCTTTTTATGTATGGTGTTGGATTTTATTTTTGTTTGTTACTATTTATTCATTTTTTAATTCAATTAATGAATTAATATTTGAAGAAACTGCATTAATATCAAGTGTCAGCCAGAACAAGTTCAAAAAAATGTATTTGAACTTAAGTGGATGCATAAAATTATTTTATTAACGATTGAAAACTTGAACAAGATATATATATATATATATATTTTGTTGTGTCTGGTGAATTCCAATTTCTTCCTTCTTTAGCACTGTAGGTTCTAGTACTTCTTCACTTTTATATATTTTATTTTACTCTCTCTCTCTCTCTATATATATAGGGAGAATGTGAACTAACAGTAGGAATTGAAAAAAAGGCCAAGACATTTAAATGTGGATGAAGAAGTGAGTGTGGTATTATCATTTTTACGACGAAATATAAATGAAATTATCAAAAATCGTCAAGCTCAAATTTCGCAGTAAAAAAAAAGTATTCTCATACATATAATTCTTTTAAACTTATTTTATTGTTAGTGTGCCATGAAATTTTGAAATTGTTAATAGCGTACCGCAACAACAAAAGTTGAGAATCTCTGCACAATGTCAGTGATGATCGGATATTAATTTAAAATAAGAATATTGATAATTTGAATGAAAAAGTGTACAGATATAAATATTTTTTTCTTTAACATTAACAAGAAGAAAAACCTAAAAAAAAGACTGCTCCCAATTAAAAGATATACCATCTTCTGTTCTTCGAATATACGATCCAATACATGCAAATACATTTCAAATGCCACCGAGCGACTAGCAACGATATTCAAATCCATTCATTCTCTTGTCATCCAACTGAAGAATAACGCATATCCCTACGTCAAAGTTTAGACTCACCCTCTCTATTTCAATATCCAGAGAGTGAAGTGAAAAGGACCTCTACTTCTGTCAGCTCCAAAATCAAAAGGTGTCAAAAATCGCAATTGAAATTCTAAAAGGCACGTCCAGACAACACTCCGGGCCGGGAATTAAAACAATTTTATGCAAAAATTCTACTCTCTTTCGGAGGCAAAAGTTCTCGACAGCACTAGAACAAATTTTCCCTCTCTTTCTGCGAGTGAGGAGTTGTACGTCTGCATCCATCATTAAGTAGAATTCTTCGGAAGAAGGCGTTCGCACAGGAAAGGGGTGTTCGAAGTGAAGTGAATTGATGACGTAGTGTTCGTTTGAACTGCAGAATTAATGGCGCCTCCAGCTTTTAGAGATTGGATTTGAAAGTGATGAATTCCTACGTTGGAGGTGAGATTTTTATCTTGGGGCTGATCGTTGTCTTTAGAACTGAAGGCTAACTTTTTAGTAAATAAACAGAAAAGTGTACGGCGAAGAATTCAATTTCTAAGAAATGCCAGACTTATCTGAAATAGCGCTTTTAAACATAAATAAGAAGAGTTATATTATAATAGAATTTATGTTGTACGTATCCCCTACCCCTAGAACAGGGGTGTCCAACCCGCGGCCCACCTTGAATAATTTTGCGGCCAGCGAGATTCTTTACAACTTTACAAAATTCGACTATTTTGTACAATATTTTTTTTGTTTATATATAAAAAGAGTTGTTTTTTTTGAAAAAATAAATCCCATAACTATAATTATTTTATCACGCTGCTTCTGTTACTGCGAATTTCTTCTTTTTTTCCTAAATTGAAATTTATCAAACATAAATCGTGCTCAAACTTAACGCACGAAAATCTGCAAAATAAATTTCGATACGCAAATACACATGCATTGAGATCGACTTGCAAAAAGTAAGTGAAAAGATTGAGAAACAGATATCTCATTAATGAAATAAATTAAACATTATTTATCAATTGCATTATTATTATTATACTATCTATGTTTGTATACATGAAAAACAATGAAAATAATAATATATCAGTCTGTATTAAATTTTCACTCCAACAAATGTTTGTAATGGATCCAAATCTAATATAAAGATATATATTTTTATATGCAGCCCGCGGGATTGTAAAGTTTTTTCGAAGTGGCCCGCGAGGTTATTTGGGTTGGCCACCTCTGCCCTTGAAAGAAATTAATATCTTCTTTCACTTAATATTCTTCTGATTTTTAGGTTTTGATTGGATTGTCTTTTGAATAATCTTGCACCACGAATTTCATTAATTTTTATAAAATGATACAGTACACTCTGCCCTTCAAAACTTCAACACTATGTTTTTTATTCTTGGAATTAAGAACGGCCCGTCGAACTGAGGGGTTGATGCACGCTAAATCATTCAAGATCTTAAAAAAAGTATGGCGAGGAAATTTGTTGCCAGTTTAGGTGTTGTCATTACATTTGACCGCAATTTAAATTACTAGGATCATCACGAATAGCACACTCTTGTGTTGTTTTAAGCTGCGACATTATATAATATTTAAAAAAAAAAAAATCAAACAATCTGTTTTACGCCATTATATAAAGAAAAATTCATATTCTTAATTTTATATGAATCTTAAACCGACCTAAATTGATTATTAAAAAAGAGATCCAAAGTTAGATCCAGAAAATAAATTTTGAGTTCACTTTGCACTCTTACAATTCGCAGATAATTGGCGACAGACTTCATAATTTTTGAGTTGCAGTCAAATGTCGAGTTTGACTCCTGAAGCAATACTCTCTCCCACAGAACATGAGGAAGACTTTGAAATTGAGTTACATTTAACGTGCAACCATTTCTACTATTCTACACGATATAGCGGAAGCAGGACTAAGCATGTAACTTGACATATTCCGAAATTTATATCGCATTCACACTGTAATACAATGCGCGCGAAAAGAGTGCTTTTTTACACATCATTCATTTTAACTCGATTGAACTCAGTTCTTCTTTTGTTATTAATAAACGTATTCTACATTTGGTCTGTTGGTTGGTGTCTTGCCATGGACAATAATCAAATAGAACCAAAAGTTTTATAGAGATCATCGGCAATCTGGATGCAGTTATCTTCGCTTAAGGTATCCGACTACGTTTGGAAGGGTGATTTTAAAAAAAGAGCATAAATGGATAATTTTCGTGATATTTAGTGTCACTTAGATTAGAATACATATATAAAATTGTTTTAAGGACATTTTGACATAAAAAAATTATTTAAATACAATATTTTGGCAAAAAATTAACTTAGACTAATCTTTTTCAAAATATTCTCCTTTTTTAAAAAATGCTTCTAAAATAATAATATTTTGTGTGTGTGTGCTTTTGTAAAGTAAAGACTTCTTCAGAGAGTCTGAACAATTTTTTTAAAAAAATTCACATTATTTTCAGAGTTACAACCCATTGAAATAATTATCGGCGTTTTTTTCTTAAAATTTCTCCCCTCTGTTGTCGAAAAACATGGATAAATCAACTTCTAATTTACGTATTTCAAAAATTCTAGTTGAGCCTCTGAACAGAGGTCTGAGCTATCTACAGGCAAAATATTATTATAATAGAAGCATTTTTCACAAAAAGGAGAATAGTTTGAAAATGGGTCATTCTACGTCCCTTTTTTTGTCAAAATATTGTATTTAAATAATTTTTTTTTGTAATAATATTCTTAAAACAATTTTATATATATTTTCTAATCTAAGTGACACTAAATATCATAAATATTATCCATTTAAACGCTTTTTCAAAATCAAGGTTCCGAACCTAGTCGGATACCTTAAAAAATACAAATTTGTCAACAACATTAATGCACATAGGTAGACAAAATGCATTTTATTTAAAAATACATTCATTAAGTAAGATTTTTCTTTTTAATTTTAAAAAATCTTTTGAAGAAATTTATTTTTTTATAACATTCGAACATTTTTGCCTTATTACAAAATTTGAAGTTTTACCCAGTTTTACAAATAAAACAACAAATACAATTAGTTTGATGTCTGTTTTGAATACAATGGAGAACACGTATTAGTCTTTCTCATGTGATCGTCATGAATTGAGCCCATTGTGAAGATAAAAAGCACAGAAAAGTTTAGTCGTGAAAATGATTTTAATAATGTGACATTCTCTCGCTTTTATAAAAGCCGGCATTATATAGAACTAATGAATTAATTTAGTTGGATTTTGCATTCAGTCAACACTCCAATGTGGTCTCTCAAATCGAGATTTACTTTTCTTATTCTCAACATGGGAGTTTGTAGTATAATTTATTTAATTAAAAAATAAAACTGTATTCAGCAGTTTATCTGGCATCAGGAAGGCGACTACTTGAGCCATCGTTACATTATTGCTAATCGAATAGTCTATCTCGTATATTATAACTATTATATAAACTATAATTTCCCTTATAATTAATATATTCACATGCATCCACCCGAATAATACAGAAGTGATTATTAATTTAAGCTTGCTCGATTTTTTAGCTATAAACTCATTATTATTCATATATATAATACTTGGTAACTCTCTCTCTATAAATGCACATTTCAAATAACGTATTGTATTTTAACCCTTTAAAAGACCATTCTTTTGGAGTAATGTTATATTAAAATATTTTTGGAATTGAGATCGATTTTCAAAAAGATATTCGTTTAGCTTATTACCTAAGACGAATTTGATTTTTAAGACAGTTTTTTTCGGCGGGAAATATGTGTCTTAGCGTCCACTGGGCGCTATTTAAAAGGTAAGACATCTCATGTTTTGTATTTCTTTTTATATCGTATTCCCTGATATTTATACAATATAATTTGTAAATACTAAACAATTTATGAAATCCACTGGCTGAGTGGTAGTGCATCGCGCTTCCACACCATAGGTTTGATGTTCAAAACCGAAGTTCGAGGTTCAAACACCGGGCTGGGCAAGGTTGACTCCACCTTTCATCCCTTCCGTGGGTCGATAAATCAATACAAAACTTGCTTGGGAGTGTAACATCGTAAGCATATAAGTGATGGCACTTGGTTGGTATTTTGAAGTTTTATTTTCAAGCACACAGGACAGTCCACAGACATAAACAATTTGTACACTATTTACAATTTTTAAGTAAAAATCATTAATATTCCGAATTTATGTCATTCGTTGAGAGATAATCCCTTACGCTCGCTGATGGAGCTAAAAATACAATCTCTCTTGTCGAGAGAAAATCACACACTTTCTAAATCTTTAAACGCTCACGGATAGAGCACACAAAATCTTGGCCTCTCTCGTCGAAAGGAAATCACCGACTCCAAATTTCCACACTGCGCTCACTGGTGGAGCCCACAGAATCGACCGCCCTCATCGAGAGGTAAACACTGACTGACTCTGGCTTGGCACTCGCTCATGCGCAGTGCTTCGGATCAGTCCGCGTTGCCGCCTAGAGTTTTAGAAAGGGTCTAGAGTTCGATACAGGAGCTTCACACTGAGGGTTTCGCGCCAGACAGACCACCTGAACAGAACATCTGCTCTTGAACCTTAGGGCCCAAGGTCACTTATACTGAGATGGGCACAGAGGCCTTGGCCCTCATGGCCATTGAGTTAAGTGAAGGATTTATACATTAGTGTAACGCACGGTTTAATTCTAAGACCGAAATGTAGGTGGCGGTACTTGTAATGGAAGTGTGACCAAACGAAACACTACATTACCGTCAGAGAGAGTTACCGTCAGAGAATGAGTGGTCGTTTACCGTCTCGTTGTCCAATCCTAGATTATGTAATTTACCCAATTTTCACTTATTTTCCTCTAAATGCTTACTCTGTATTGTCTAAGTGTCTGTCCTTTGTAACTGTGTCATTTTATGTCATTAAATATATTAAATTACCCCGAGATTTTGTCAATTACTTTTGGTTTACCCCAGTAATGACGTAAGAGACCGTTACAATAGGAATTATAAATTAGATATATTTCGTAATCAAAAATTTAAGAATTTATATTATGTTACCTTTATAAAACAGGAATCAATACATTGTAGGACACTCTGCAAGCTATACAAACTTATCTTGTTTTCATGTGCTTTAATAAAGCACAAACGGCAACGTCTGTATGTTTTTTGTGAAATTGGCATATTGTCACCAATTTCAGTCAATCTTAAGTCATCTGGAACACTTTTCTAACTTCTCAGGTATTTTATATGTTGTCCTTCGAGCAGAAATCAAGTTAGTTGTCGTACTAGCACAAACCGCAGATGCAAAAAAATAGAGAGAGCTTCCCATGAATATTTAAAAATTCAATTAAGTAGATGTGAAGCATATTTACCAGGGGTTGCGAGTTAAAGCAATAAATCGAAATACTGTGGTTTGAAATTAAATGGTAAGGTAATCAAATAAATTAATTCAATTCGTTTTTTACGTTTCGTCAAAGTAATGAAAAGACATATTTTGCATTATGTTTTGAATGTTTCCTAATGCATTACATACTAACTAAATACACTTACAACAGATAATAAAAATTAAAAGTTCTTTCAATTTTTTGAAAAAAAATCTTATGAATATTTTGCATCTTTATCAGCTAAAAATGCATGTCATTCAATAATAAATTCAGCATTATTTTTTTCTTTTACATTCTTAAAATGACGAAGCAAGCAGCTGTTTAAACGCAACCAATTTCCAAACGGAGGTAAAAAATTAGTTCATTAAAAAAAAAAAAAAAATGGAGTGGATTATATGTACACTCCAACGTCAAATTTTCACGAGTATAAATCAATTCCAAATTACTTTAAATTTTAACGATACAGAAAGAAAAAAAATGATAAAAAATAAAACACCTCATCTCAATACCTGTCAGCACCTCCAAAAAGCAATTCACTTAAATGACGATAATTAAAAGCATTTTTTTCCCAATTAATACTGCAATATATCCCGCGAAGGTCTTCCACCAACTATTCTAAGAATTTTAAGGGCGAACAACAGAGTTGTCAAAGCCTTCTGATACCTTACCGAGACAAAAGCACCAAAAACGATGCTCTCCAAAATAATAATAAAAAAAAAAAAAATCGCCAACAAAGGAGAAACAGCGCAAGAATTAAATGCTGAAATCCTAAAGACATGGCGCCAACGGGGAAAAAAGTTTTGGAATGCCTTTCGCCATTTTTTTTTATCTCGATGCGCCATTTTTCAATAGGAAGACAAATGATGCGGTTGCGGACTTCAGCTAACTGCCAAACCAATAAAAAATGATGAAAGTGCAGCTCCCAAGAGATTTTACTCTTTTACTTTAGAGTTTTTGAGCAGAAAAAAAAAGTTCTAAAAAAGGGAAGGAAGTATACAATTGATAGCAGTAACAAATCGCTGCTGTAAATTGTTTTAAGTATTTCGATTTTTTTTAATGTTAAGTTGAATAAAACAATGTTAACTTGTTTTTTTTTTATATTGCATCATATATTAACACATTAACATATTTCTTTTAAGTATTTTAACAGGAATAGGATATAAATTTTAACTCTAAATTACGAGTTAAGTTTTTGAGGGAATCATTGCGGAAACATATATATATATACGTTTGTAATGAACATAAACTAGTTAAATTTTATTAATTTCTTGCTAAATCCAATGTATTTAAGGCAAACGTTATAAAAAGATACCTTATTTAATTTCTTGGCATATACAGATAAAAAGACTTTTTCACTCCATAAAATGTCGCATTCTTAGTTGCTAATATAACTAATATTTTTTCAAAAACATGTTGATACCGATCAGTGATGCATTAAAACAGAATTAAATGTTTTCTCTGCACCAGTTCTCTACTTGTGGGGAAATTACAAAGTTTTACAGGCGAAATTCGCTTTCCACCTTGAACTTGAAAAATTATAAAAACCACAGAATATGTGACCAGGTTTACCAGATTGGCAAATAATCGCGCCTGGCAACAAATTTGATGAAAAATATGATATGGCCAAAGAATCCTCAAGAAGGCTCTATGACCAATTCTTCTAAAAATTATCACGAGGTCATATAAAGACCTTTGAAACAAAGATCAGTCGAAGAGTCGAGATCAGAATCTGTTAGAGCGTTGACTCCAATAACAGGTAGAAAGACAGAGACTTAATGTATCTGAGTTCCCGCGAGTGGAATTACTTTAGGGAGCACGTTGGGGAACGTTGCACTTGTTTATAACGAGTGCGTTTTGCACAGCTGTAAATAATCTTTTATAAGATACCTTTGTGTATACAGGTTGATTTAGTCTTCGCGTAGTCATCTGTTAGTCACGGTTCGTTAACAAATAATTAAATATTTAAATAATTGGATTAATAATCGTCGGCTGATTTCCCTCCCCCACGCAAATTTACAACATATTGAACCAATTTTAAATTATAACATTTAACAGCATTCCATATTACAATTCTACATAATATAATGTATGCATAACAATCTCTCTACAATCTATTATATCTACGTAACTATTTTTCCGATACTTAAACTTGCGAAACTCTCAGACAATAATTCAAAAGTTTAATAATATGCAAATTTGTATGATCTGCAGTACAAAAAATTAATCTTGATTTTAGAATTTTTCCCCTCTTTACTTTCAAAAGGACATTATCAAAATGTTTTTTTTTTTAAAAGCATTTTATAATTAAAAAAACGAAACATATGTTTCATTTGCAACTTTGTTTTAAATATTTTTTACGATGTATCTCTTTAAGCGCAGTAAAATAACTCGAAACAGATTTCGAAGCTGTTTTAAGCATATTAATACCAGGAAATTAGTTCTGAAGAAAAATATAGCAATAAAAAAAAGACTTTATTGCAGTTTAAGAATGCATGTGTTTCAAAACACACAACTGTATTTCAGACTACGCTATTAAAAAAACAAAATACTTCATATTTTATTTAGCTAGAATGTAAAAATAATATTACTCTATGAGTTTAACACGCAAGTTTGTTTAATAAATGTAATATTCATTTCCGCTTCCAGAGGCGTAATAAATTCATGAACAGTCGGGCGGAGAACGCTGTAGACAACAAGATATGTGAAATGCAGTTGGCACTAAGCCCAGTAATTCGAGCGGACACAATTTCGTCACCTTTCTGAGTTAATGTATTATTAAATTGATATTAACAGACAATTAAGCCAGCTGAAATTTTTTCTTTCACGCTAATGTTTAAGTTAGAACTCATAGAACAGTTTCGAAATGAATATAGAACATGCTACAAAAGAAAGGTAACTACTGTTGAGTATAATTTTCTTTTTAAAAAAAAGACATTGTTTTAATTTTACTTTCCTACCTACGAAGAAAAAAACAAAAATTTTAATTATTTTTTCAAAAAAAAAAAAGTTTTAATTTTTGGTATTTAAAATAATTTTTCAACAGTTTTGGAATTAAATCTTCTTTGGAATATGAATTAATAATGACAATACAAGTTATTCCCGTAAGAATATTTCATAAATAAGAAAAAAAAAAAAAAATACAAAAATAATACTAAATAATGTAATAAAAAAATAACACGAAACATATTTTTATGTAGAGTTTATCATAGAAATAAATATAGTGCGTATTTTGTTTCACAAACGCATACAATTTAAAAAAGATAATTAAAGAAAATAATTTTTAAAATTTACATTCATTTATTGGAAGGTCTGAATTTTCATAACGTGACGAGATTTTCTACCAGAAATTGAAACATAGGTCGGCGATTACTTCCTGCGTATAAATTTCCCGGGAATGAGTATTTATAAACGTCGCAGTATAAAGCAATATTTGAGATATTGGCGGAATGCCCAAAGGAACCGAGCTCACCCGAAAGAGGTTTAGAGTTACCAAATGATCCCCCGAGAAACTAACACCCCCGCGTTCAAACTTTATTGAGCAAAATCATAGTATACATTTTATATGGTAGCACACATTAAATTTATATATTGTTACGTAGATACGAGAGTTCGAGGATTTTATGCAAAACTATCACAAATGACAATAAACAGTTCTTCAAGAGCGATGAGAATTTATTAACAAAAATCCAATTCTTTAAATACAGAATTCCGCAGCAATATTTACAGAGTAAATCTCCGAAGGTCTTCACACCTTCAACAGAATCGAACACAATTATCCGTGTTTAAAATACACGAATGCAAAAGATTATTCACAAGCACAGCCGAGCTAATCGCTAGTCAAAACAATGTTCACTACTCGCTGGTTTAATCAAGACTGATCGCCATAGTGGCGAGCATCTTTATTTATAGGCGCGACAGAAACTTCCAGAAATATAACCGCTCGTGTCATTGAACATGACACTAGTGGAGAGATCCATTACTTTCTAGAAGATTCAGAGGGTTCCGAACTCGCCAACATGGACGCCAATGACGCCAAATTGGACGCCAAAAATGTTGCCAACTTGGCTCTACCACCAAGATTTCGCCAAGTTCTCATTGAATCGCCATTATAACGTAAGGGGCAGCATTGCTTGTGAGTAGCGCAATTTTGACATGAAATAACTATAACATAGAGTATAATATAAATGCATTAAACACTCAAATACAAATTATTTACACTATTTACACAAAAATTAAAGGTAAATGAAATGAAATACATATGTTATTGCAACGTAAACACATACAAAGCTGAAAATAATGATAAAGAACATAAAGGGTAAGAGAGGAAAAATAATATACATTATTCCATCATTCTTACAAATACATCAAAAGTAATATAAATATAAAATATAAATGCACCGTACAAAAAAAAAAAGAGAGAGAGAGAGAGAGAGAGAGAGAGAGAGGGAAAAAAAACCCGGCTGTGACCACATAAGACTACCGATCTAATCCCAACTAACAAATTTGATCCCGGATTGTAGAGGCAATTTTAATACATGATTTTAGTTTAGAGTGAATGGAAGGATTTCTAACCATAGACTGGAACCAGGCTTTTTTAGCATTTTGAGATGGAGAGACCAAAAGGAAATCCTTAGTCAGGGAACATGCGAATACATATTGGTCACCGTCTCTAACAGACCCACAAAGACAATCGGGATATTGGTGGCGGACCTCGTAATTCCGAACCATGCTCAAGCAAAGAGAAGTCACATGAGCTGGTACCCCAATCTCCGAGCTTCCACACCGCGCCAACGAGAGGATTTTCAGCCTCGATAGATTGAACGCGCGCATCAGCTCCTCTACACGGCGGGTTTTCAGTGGCACAAGGATTGAACTGATGACATGTCGGCCACGAGTCCATGATCATGACTACTAGAATACCTTGGCCCAAAACAATCTGAGACAACAAAACATATTTAAATAATTCTGTTACTGATGATAAAAACATAAACAAATTAAAAGCATAAGAGGCAGTATTTAAAATCCGAAAAAGAAGCAAGACGTATCTCCAAACAAAACCTATCTGGAATTAAATTCTTCATATACTAATAATTTATTAAGAATTAAAAAAAAAAAAACTTTTTTAACTATTTTGCATTACTTTTTTGAAATTATCATTACATTTTCCACTCAAGGTTTCCAAAAACAATCGCCAAACAAACACACCACACATGCTAATTCCTTCTCATTGATCTATATTACACACCATTCCAAGACGTACGACTCATTTTATAGACACCCTTACCCACACCGCGCTGTGTTTGCCATTACCTAATTATTTCAGAGAAGCTTCCACGAACTAATTTTAAATAATGGCTCCAGAATATTCAACGGTATTTCTGCATTATCAAAATCTGGAATGATGCAAAGGTACATCGCCATTCACAAGACATTTATTTGCATGATAATAAGACCGAGACCAGTTTTATTGAGATAATTAGCACTGCAATACGAACGGCAATAATGAAACTGGCCATATTTGTTGAATTTACGAGTCTAATTACAGAAAATTGATTTAATTCGACTAATTAGAGCACTCTCAAACGAGCTATCAGGTTGCTAATTCGACCAAAGGCATTAATTTCTTAGAAGGGATTAAAATTAATGCATTATGCATTTAAAACGATACGAATTCATTGTTAAAAATCAGAGATAATTATAGCATATTTTTGAAAGGCAAATTTAGCGTCTTTAGTCTTCACATGGAACGAGATAAATAAATATAGCTCTCGCTTTAAAAGAGAAAAACAAAATTTAGATGCATACCAACATCTGGGTAAGCTAAAATATCTCCAATGAAATAATTAGAAGTTAGCAATGCCTGAAAGGATTTTAAGCATTAATTTAAAGTATTAGAGGGAACTCAACAAACAATTGAAATGTGCATTTGTATTGTTTAACTCGTGTTCAACCAAGGAATAAATTTTACTCTCTATTAAATCATTTTAAACTCAACCACATCGAAGAATTTAGTATATCAAGGTATATGCCTTTGAATATCACACACACTCTGTTAAAATATTAAGTTTATATCTTATATGAATATTAAGTTTTAATTTGTAAAAAAAATCCACAAGCGCATTTGAAAAACATTTAAATTAAAATTAATATTTTCAACTATATTACTTGGTATATATTTTTTATACTCAAAATACCTTGCATTCATTGTATCTTTTATGAAGAATTGAACAATTAATCTTTTAAACATGAAAATAAAAAATTAAAAAAAAACTTTAATCAAGCAAGACAAATATATTCACATAAATTCTTTTTTAAATCAACTTTTTAGTATACAATGTGGAAAAACAATATTTAAAAATTGCCGCGTCAATGACACAGTTTAAAATTTTAAATTGAACAACAATTTCACAACGTCACTTACGATTCAAATTCAAGAAATAAAAGACAAAACTCCATAGTGTAAACGTTTAATTTTATAATTTATATGTTACGCCTAGATTTGATTTAAAAAAAAAAAAAAAACGTATGCACAACAGAAACAATTTTTATGCAAAAGGGGAAAGGTCTAGAAAATTGAATTGGAACTACGAACGTTTTATTATTGCGCAGACATATATTCAAAAGTTCAAGCAAGATTATTTTTCGAATTTAGTTCCTTTCAGTTTTAAAGACATTTTTCAACAAAAATAAGAATAGAATTTTTTTTTTTTTTGAAAAATAAAAACGAATTGTTTTTTTTTAACTTTTTTATTTTAAAAGAATACTTTTCAAAATATTATTTATAAGTAATTATATGGGGTATAAAAACATTATATTATAAAAAAATTAGTATTTAATTTCAAAAATATTCTTCACTTAAAATCTTTTAATATTAGTTTGGGGTGTATGAAACGTCAGATTTTTAATTGAATATATAAAACTGCATATTTTTTTCCAAAAGCTATTTATTATATCAAAATGTGAGATACTTGCTTTAATGCACCTTTCCGAACGAGCTTTTAATGTACAGATGTCTGGCTTAAAGAAGTTCTGATCTTAAGAATCAATAAGTTCTAATATGAAATTTTCAGACTGTTTAGCATGTAAAAAACGGTTAACGAAAGATACGGTGAATGAGTTGACTACTATAAAATTTCGTATTTAAATTCATTTAATTTCGCAAGTGTCTAGTACGATGTATGCCGCCCAACGTTGCCGAGGAAAAGTATTGGGCCATGTCGATTAAAAAGTGATGGTCGAACAAATTTTCAATTTATCATAGTTGCACTGGGAGTATAATAGATACAATTAATTGCATTCGTTGACATCAGTGGTCTTCAAACCTTTTTGACTCAGGGAGCCCTTAGAACAGGGGTGGCAATCAACGTGCCATTTTTTTCTTTAAGAAATGTTTAAAAAGGTATAGATGTGCCGTCAAATAATTTTGACTTGTGACTATTAAGAAAATAAAACTAAATACTAACAACTTAAAACTCTTTAATTACAATGAAAAAATACAATTTGCACAGTATAGTAGTAAATTATTTATATATGTTATCCAAATTCAATTAACATTAAGTGTGAATTCTGTTGTGGTAAATTAGATGACAAATAGCTTGTATTAGGATTGTAAAATGTTACTTTTACCAGAATGCAAGCTGTATTGGAGACATCTTCCAGACGGTTTTAAGTGAGTCTTTAATGTTAATTATATCTGAAAACAAGTAATATAAGAAAAAAAAATTTAAGTCAATTCCTACTTAGATCAACAAAGAAAAATTTTGTTTTAGCTACTTCTTATTAAATAGTTACAATTAATATAAATATGTATATATATATGACATAATCGCAACATTAAGTGGTAATTAATTTTTATTAATTATCAAAGTATCGTATTGTCATCCAAAAACAATCGCGTATATAAAATTTCAGTTCAAATGTTTCTTTAAAACGTGAGACGAAAAAAATCTTTTCAAGTTTTGATTCAAGTCACTAAAAATGAAACCAACGTGGCTGTATCTGTAATTTTTTAATAAGCTTGAGTCAGTTAATTTTAATTAATTATAAATAAATTATCATATTTTTATCCCCAAACAATAGTGTATAGAAAATTTCAGCTCAAATGAGCGCTCTAAATGTGAGGGAAAAAAAAACTTTTAAAGTTTTGACACAAGTCGCCAAAAGGGTCGCTAAGTCGCCAAAAATGATGCCAATGAGGCTGTATTTGTAATTCTTCGAGTAATTAGTTTTAATCAATTAATTTTTATTAAATTTTAATTAAATTACGGTATTGTTATCCAAAATAATCATGTATATAAAATTTCAGCTTAATTGAGAGCTTCAAAATGTATTTTATTAACGATTGAAAATTCCACCAAGATAAATATATAGAGAGTCTGAGCTAATAGTAGGAATTGAATAATGACTCGCAGGCATAGGTAGATGAAAATATGGTTAAAATAGCATGAGCCAGTTTTTTCAAACACCTGAATGAATCCATAATTTCATTAGTAGTCTTTTTGTTTATATTGTTTGTTAATCTTTCTGTTTTAATCAATTCCAATTTTCTCCTTTTTTAACAAATTTTTGAATTCATATTGAACTAGACATGAAAACAATCACACACATACACAGTTGCATTTCAAATTTTTCAATTTACAACCAATAGAATTAGGACAAATTCAGTTTATTAAATGAAGTCACATCAAGGTACATAAAAAGCTCGAGTGCGTTTCCGATAAATCTTTGAACTGAAAACCTCGCTTAAAACTGCGACCGACCACTCACGTTCCTCGTAATACTTCATATTGAACTTTGTTATTTAGCATTAAAATGCAAACCATTTTGATCCTTGGCGTGCCCAAAATATTGTGTCGCATGCCATCAATGGTACGCGTGCCACTGGTTTGCCATTCCTGCCTTAGAGCAAGGCAGTGTTTTCGGGGAATCCCCTTCTATACACAGTTATAATATGCCGTCAAATAATATTCAAAGTAGATCAACATTTTACAGGTACTTAACGTAAAGGCAATTAAAGAAGTATTGTATTAGTTATTAAAAAATTTAATATTATTTACTCACATTATTAATAACATTAATTTGTGATTCAAGTATCACCTACCCATGCATTATATTTAGTAATTGGGATAAGTGATTGGATTTTTTACGGAAACTGTCGAAGTCTACGTCTACTGAAATTATCTGCAAATGCATTTCGCACTCTGTGTTTAATGTGTTTTTATAGCTTATTTTTGAAGACAAAAATAAAATATAAAAACATTGAGAAACATTTATTGTTTAAATACATTGTTCAGAATGGCATTAAAATGTTTATTTAATGTGTGAGAAGTCCCGTGCATTCTGCATGGAATTGCAGCCTAAAATTTAAAAGATCTTCTTCCTTTGGAACACAATTTGAAGACCACTGGTTTACACCAATGCTTTCGGAGCATCAATTTTCGCAGATGTTTAGGGTATTCCAAGTGGTTCATTTTGTAGGGAAAAATCGTCAGACCGAAATTTTTCAAACCATAGCTGCGCTTTTTAATAGTATTCTCCCTAAATGCATGGTTTATATTGCGTGCAGTTTTTGCGGCCATATTACCAAGTTAATAATATAAAAAATACACCAACATAGCTTGAATTTACATCCATACGATTTTTTTTTAAAAGAATAAATAAATGGAACTTTTTTGAGAAAACATTGTTTTTTGTTGAAATGCTACTCTGGTAATGGACAATACCACTGAAGGACAGAACTTGCGACCATCGGTTCCGTACGCACGAAACTTACCGCTGGATGAAAATGATCATTTCAGTTCGGAGGCTGTTACTGACTTATATAGATAACACCACCACATACTCCCCCACCAGTGAGTCGGTGGATAGGCGAACGAACGATATATTTGTTATGGCGAGCGTGTGAGTTGTTACTGTTGCGTCATGTGTGTCTGACGGCTTGACTGTTGCGTCATGTGTGTCTGACAGCTTGATTGTTGCGTCATGTGTGTCTGACGGCTTGATTGCTGCATCATGTGAATCTGATGACTTTTTATTGCTTTTGAGGTGGGTAAATGGCGGCACGACAGTTGCGTTTTTCTCGGTTTTCGTGAAGATCACCAATGAAGGTTACGAACTCGCGAACCATTTTACCGCTGGACCAAAATGATCACTTCAGTCCGGAGGTTGTTACTGGCTTAAATAGATAACATCGCCACACCACTAAAAACGTGGTTATGCCAAAAACAAAAAGCATAACGAGAACAAGGAGACAAACATTGGCATATAAAGAAAATACGGCATATTATTAGCGCCAACTTAATATAATATACAGATAATTACAGCTATATTTAAAGAAATTGCGTTAAAATTACTTGTTTTCATAAAAAAAAAAAGATACAGAGAAAATTTATATATTTTTTTAACGTGAACATACAGAAAAAATATGGTTAACAGACACGAAGACAATTTATTCGATTGTTAAGGATTGCTAAGAAGGACATTGAATTTTAAGAAAATATTTCTTAAAACATTTCCCATTTAAAAACGTAATGGCAGGATAACCTCAATATAGTTCTTTTAAAAACAATACGTAAAAATATTATATTTTGTTTACTGCATCCCCCTCTTCAATCGTAAGGGAAACGTAATTGCGAAAAAATAGATTACCTTAAAATGCAAATAGAAATAACACTGATATGGAATGAACGAGAATAAATGGTACAAATAAACATATCGTCATTATTTCTACGCGAAATCAGATAAAAATATTTTAAAATTCTCACAGACAAAAACAATTATTCCATCGGCACTACAGTTCGCCTCTCAATAAAACGACATTTTTTTTTTGAAGAGCTAACATTTAAAAGGGAAATAATACGCATCGACAATTAATGCCCAGCTTTTAAAAATAGAGTTTGGAAAAGAGAAGGCGATGGGATAAAAAAAAAACACAACAAAACAACAGAGATTGAAAGGAAAATGAACTCAAAAGAACTCGATTACTTTACAAAATCCAATTTCAAATAACACTTGAAAACTGTACGAGAAGATTACGAATTCTGAAAAGAATCGAGAAATAAATAAGCAAAGGAAAAACGTGAACGCGTAAAATAAAAGCGGAAAACTTTAATTTAACAAAAAACAGACACAAGAAATCAATACAAGACACTCCGGAATTCGCTATCTTCAAAACCTTTATTACGATAGCGATATATACCCGGATATCGATATCGAAAATAGAAAACTTAAGAGTGAATAATAGAAGGAGGTCATTAATTTTAAAGTGATGCACTTATTATACACACGTTGCTAATATAATGAATATCTGTTGAAACTTGGGAATTATTTTAAATAAAATAATAAAAAAAATAAAAATAAAGAGTTGAATCGAGAAGAGCTTTGAATAAATTCGTGAAAGTAAATTAAAATCGATTGTGCTTAGCCAAAAAATAAGTTTTAAAATTGCAAAAATGTATGCAGATGTGTTTATTTTTGCAACATTGTTTTGTTTATAAAAGGTTATTTGTTAGCGGAAGGAGTGTCTGGATTCTAACAGAAACTATTTCTGTAATTTGATTTCGAAAAGTTTTCGGAGGATCTGTCTGATAAACAACAACAGAGACCATACATTTTGAGAGAAAAAATGATTGTTATAACGATTTTGCATAAGTAAACAAAATGAAAATTTTGCTGATAAAAGTTAAGAGGAATGAGTGTCGATAGAATCAGAAAAATATTACCTAAAATGATCCCTAGATTTTTCAATAATTGTAAGATTTCCTGCATTCTTAATAAGAAAACATAGTTGAAAACATTATTGAAAGAAAGAGGAGAAACAGATATATTACATTTAAAATATAAATGAGGCCACCGTAATACGATATGAAATATTATCGTATTAGTTTCCATAAGCTTGCTGCTTTGATACGAAAAACTAAATCGAGTTCTTATTTTCTCTCTCTCTCTTTTTTAATATCTTGGATAACGCTATACCTTTTTCAAAAATTTATATATAGAACTACACTCGAAATAAGAAATCTGACACAAAACATATATATCACTAACTAAAATGTTTTAAACTAAATTCAAAGAAATTCAGACTGAGGATATCGAAAAAAAGTTATCGTTGGAAGCTACATTGGATGTAGTAAATGAGTGAATATTAACGCCGCTCTGTTAAGATACAAGCGGGATTTTGTCGACGGACCTCGTAATTTTGAACCATGGTCAAGTGACAAGGATAACACATGTGAACTAGCAACCCTTTCCCTCTCCTAGCTTCCACACTACAACAACGGGAGGACGTTTGAGCATCGACAACTTTAACGGGCATCACCCCCCCCCCTACACGGCGGGACTTCAGCGGGACTAGGCAGGAACTCAAGACACGGCGGCCACGAGTCCCTTACCTTGACACTAGGCTACAGCGGCCTACATTGGACATAAATATTAAGCTGAAAATATTTCAATATACATATTCAATGACAAATTTTTTTTAAAAAAAATTTGGTTGACTTTTATCAAACTAACAATCTGTGTTTTCTTTTAGCAGGAAGCTTTTGCACACAGGCCATACTTTTGATACTTTTTTTTTTTAAAGAAGGAACTTCAAAGAAACAGAAAACATAAAATATACGCGTATATGGTAAATTATCATATATAAAATAAAGGCAATTATCAGTACTAAACTATTTGAATGTAGTTCTAGAGAATCTACAATCATTTCCTGGTTTGTAGAGTTATTGTAATACTTGTTAGTTTTATAAACAATACGAAAGTGATAATATGCATAGAAACATTGTTTCGGAAATGTTTCGTTTCAATTTATACAAAAGAAAAAGATGTTAAATTTTCCCTTAAAAAGAACTCTGAAAACGAAAAATTTTTAGCGCCGATTTAAAAGTCTTTGCAAAAAACAAATGTTAAAAGGGGGAAGGGGGGGGCATTTTTTTTTTGCAGCAAAGTACATCGAGTGTATTTCCATGAAATTAAACTCGCTTTCAGGGAAACACACACTATAGTAACTGGACGGACACTAATGCAAAATGAGGTAATGAGGTGAAGCCGCATGGGACACAACGTTG